>AYEL01063595.1:0-19820 GCA_000484575.1 Olivierus martensii
AGTTCGCAGAACTTGCACAAACTTGTTTTGAACACGTCCACACTGCACCTGCAAATCTCCTTTGTGATCGTCGAAAAACCGACAGAGAATGGATCACAGCAACAGGTTCGTGAGATGTTCGTTGGTGGTTCACAGCGTTAAAAATATACGTCCTAAGTGAGCGCGAACCTGTATCACACCGTTACAATACAGGTGCGGTTCGGCCAATCTGTACCGACCTTAATATGTTTTAATATTTCCGACTTGAATTTTTCTGTTCCAATCATCACAAAATCATCCACATATATTCCAATTTAGATAAACTCTTTTCCTTTCCTTTTAATAAATATACAGGAATCAGTTTTTAATTTAATTATTTCTAACTCACTTAGGATTTCTGAGATCCTTTTATACCACATTCTCCCTGACTGTGGTAACCCATAAAGACTTTGTTTTAATTTCCATACCTTTCTACTTTCTCTTTCTACTCCTTCAGATATTTCTAAATAGACTTCCTCCTCCAATTCTCCATTGAGGTATGCCGTTTCTACATCATAGAATTCTGGTATTACTTCTTTACTAGCAGCAAGTGATGGTAATATCCTAAAGGTATCCTATCACATCACTGGACTAAATGATTGTTTGTTTGTTTAGTAGGGATTACTGGCGCAAGGGCCACCTGGGCCATGCTGCGCCAAACACTGGGTTGGACTAAATGATTGGTTGTAATCTATCCCAATTTGATAATCATATCCCATGGCAACTAATCTTGCCTTAAATCTTTCATTTTCCTTTTTAGAAAAAATCCATTTGCTTTTAGTTATTTTCTTATCTGTAGGTCTGTTTACAAATTCCCAAACATCATGATCTTCTAGGGATTTTAGTTTGTTATTTATTGCTTCCTCCTAATACTCCCTGTCATGGCTAAATATGGCTTCTTTATATTTTTTTGAAATATCTTCATATGATGTCACTGCTTGGTATTTTTCTACTGGTAGTTTGTCTCTGTCGACCTTCTTACGCCTTGTTGTTGAAGTCTCTGTTCGTAATGTTTTGCTTCTTCTTGTCTTTTTAATAGGAGCACTTCCTCCCTCTTGTATTGGTATTGTTTTCATAGTTAGTGTTTTCATTATTTATGTCTTCAACACTACCATTTTCTCTCTGTTCACTTCCTACTGTTTGTATAGAATTATCACATGCTGGTTCTTCTAGTCTATTCTTTTCAATATTTCCAGGCATGGTGAATAAGTCATTAGCATCATATTGAGATTCAAATATATTTATTCTATCAATGTCATCTATGTGATCCATTTCTCGTTTTTTGAATCCTATGTTATCAATTTGGATGTACTTTTCTACTCCTAACTTATCTTATAAAAATGTTACAGTAGCAGGTACTTTTATTTTTCTTTCTTCAGGGTCATATATTCGGTATGCCCTGCCTCCTCTTGGAGTATCCAATGAAAAGATTCACACGTTAATTTATTTGAGTACTCAGAAAATATTTTCAGAATATTAGATAAGAATACATTGAAATCTGCAAAAATAGTGTGAATTTAAATAGCAAATTGTTTTCCACATGTTCCAAGAGATAAAATAAAATTGATTTATTCACATTCAATTTTTCAAAAAATTTTTCTTTTTGTGGATTTACAAAAATTTGATGTTCAAAGTCTGGGGTGTAAAAGCCAAGCCATAATAGTAAATATAAACAATTATTTTTCGTTTATTAGCTTTCTCATGATTTCATTTTGTCTCAATGAGGGGCCCAATTGGCTGCAATCAGTCCAATCAGTTTAGATCCGGCATTGGTTGCAGCGGCAATGAAGTCTCAGTTTTAAGACTTCACTGCCACTGCAGCAAGTTCAGTATCGCATCAGCATTTTCTATGTCTGAATGCTTAAAACCACAATGAGCAAAATAGTTCAGCTGGTGCAGTTGATCTTGCACCAGCTGTCAGTGATATATTGAATTGCCTGCAAAATTGTCACCTTTATACTGATTTCTTTTGCTGTTAATGTCAATATAGAGAGATTATTCTCAATGTCTTCAAGTGCATAGTTCATCAGCTTTGTTTGATATGCTATCTTCAAGTTTTTTATGATACCTATATCCATTCGTTGAGTCAACAATATTGTATTGGGAGAAAAAAATTCCATTCAAAAGTTGCTCATATAATTAATGTGAAGGTATGCAGCACAGTGATCAACAACCAACAAAATTCTTCTTGAATCACACTGTAGTTCAGAATTCCAATTTTTTAGCCATTGCTCAAAAATTTCAGTTGTCATCCAAGCACTTTTATTCAATTTGTAGATAATTGGTAAACCCTCTAGTCTTAATCACTTAAAACACCTTGATTTTGTTCTTTTCCCAATCACCAAAAGCTTCCATTTTTCTGATCCTGGTAAGTTCTAAACTGATTCTACTTGTCCCAATAAATGGCACACTGGTCCTAATAAACGGAGTAAATTATGCTTAATTTAGCACATTTGAATCAGGTTTTGCAAATTTGGTCCTAATAAGCAGCTAGTCCCATTATCTGGTGGTCAGATTAAGCAGAATGGCTTTGTATTATCAAAAATGAGTGACTGAAAATTGAAATCAGGTGTAAAACCATTCATTCAATATATGTTTCTGCAAAAAGATTTGGGATTAATTTTCTGTCATTTATATTATCATTATAATATTCAACTATAGATATATCTGTTTCATTTTTATTTTTGGTTAAATTAATAGATAATTGCTTAACTAAATTCTAAATTTTTTTTTTTGAGTTTAACTTACTGTTAAATTTGTTATTAAAATATTTTTTCTCATATTTTTATACTTTTATATTTTGTTAGTCAAAATTTTAATGTTAGATTTTATTTTGTCAAGATTTATATTTGCATTATTGGTTTTATACAACTTTTTAAAGAGTAATTTTTCTTTATAAAATTTCTAGTTTCAATACTAATAATATGTTTTCAAATAATTTTTATTGTTTTAATCTTCATTTTAATGATTATATTAGTGTTGTTACCTGTCCAGTTTTTCTCCATTTGGTTATCAGTGGCCAATTAACCTTAAAAAATCTAATTTTTATCTGTTAAATTATGTAAGTATATGCAATTGCAAGAATCAAAATTTGTAAAAATAATTGGAAATTTTAAATTCCAATATCTTAATATTCTTTTATTGTTAGTTGCTAAATTTACTATAAAGGTAATCATATTCCATGCTAAATTAGATTGTTAGATGTGCTATTGCTTTGTATAGTATAGTACTACAGTGGGTGATCGGTTAACAAACAGTTCAGATAACGAACACTTTAAAAAAGATTTTTATGTTCAGTTAACGAACACATGTTTGGATAACGAACACTTCACAGAACAAAAAGAATTTATTTAGCGTAAGTTCTAACATCGTTTTTTGTCGTTTCAATCTAACACTTAGTCGTCACTTCTAGTGAAAGTTCCGGTTTTGTTTTTGCCGGTTTATGTTACTTATTGTTAGATTGTTTTTGTAGCTAATTAGTTTTAAGTTAGAACTTATAAAGACCTGAGCTCAGGCAGAACTCTAGAATTTGCAGAGTCACTAACCATTAGGTTTAGTTTATAATTAGTATTATTGCCATTCGTTCTAATCCGCGACTTTGCAAACATATGCTCGCTATAATATACAACTAGTGTTTCCAAATTTCCGACATTTTGGAATTCTTGGGAATCGAGAACAGAAAATCCTATTTCCCGAGAATTCCCGAAATAATTTTTTATTTAATTTTCGTTGATCATCTGTAATAATGGCTATAACAGTAAATATTAATAAACACAAAACTGTAGAGAAGATGGGACAACTGGGTTCATAGTCCAGTGCAGTCTTTCAGAGATTTTGAGACATTTCCACATATAAAAGATCAACACAAAAAATGAGTAAATAAAATTTTCTAAATGGAAGTCGATCAGAATTTCATGACTAGTGCATCTCTTGCATTGAGCATTAAGCAGGAGTCACTACAGTATCATTTTGGCTAAGTTTCTGTTATATTTCAGGTTTTCTCAAAATATAAACAATTAAATTGATAAAAACTTTATTTAGCCAAATCTTATAGTATATAGTGAAGTTTTACGTATATCACACAATGTATTAATATATATCACAATTGTCAGCTGCAAACATGTTGATTGAATGTGGTTGGTAGTATCGGCCATTACTTTATGGAAACGATTCATCATGGAGAACAGAAACAGTTTGTGTTTACACAGAGAAATATTTATTTTCACAACCCAGGATTTGACTAATAATGTCATATTAAGATAAGCTACCTTTGATTTCCTTAGTTAGTCCACCTGAAGATAACTTTGCAGTCAAATCCTGGGTTGTGAAAATAAATATTTTTCTGTGTAAATACAAACTGTTTTCTGTTTCCATGATCAAATGTGCTCGATTTACAAAAGATAAACTTAGCTGGTCATGTGTTATCTGATTCTGGTGTCTCGTGTACATTTCTAATGGTGTGTAATATTGTAACACAATGTAACTTTAGATAGCAATAAATAGGAAAAATATCTAAAAGATACATTATAAGTAGCATGTTTATTTCCCATTGTCTGGACCATATGACACCATCATGGGGTACACCCAATGCTTTCAAATATATGTTAAAAAATTACATTTCTGCCAATTTTACAACTGTAAGCCCTTTTTAACACATGATCAAGCCCATTTTAAACATGTGCAAGCTATTTGCATTAAACTTAAATTCATGCTTTCTAATGACCAAACATTTTATATAATATTGAGGAAGAAACCATGAATTACTGCACCGGGTTGTCACCAATGCTAGGAATGCCACTGAAGTGTTCACTTCCCTCATTGCAATTTTTGTATCTCATAACCCCATCATGTCCAATAAGAGAAATAATACTACACTTACTGATGAAAATTTCAATGTTAAAAAGAAGGTAACAAAAGCTTTAAATTTAACCATTTTAAGTTAAATAGAAATTTAATTTATGAAAATATTAAAACAGAAATCAAACAAATCAAGAATTTAAAAAAACCTTCGACTTACAAAGAGATGTTGGAATGAAACATCATCTTAAATTAAAGATATCTGTACTCACTTAGAATATATTTACTTAAAGTAAAACTTTTCTGATCCTAATTATTATATTACAGTAAGATATACCTGAATGTGAAATGGAAAAAATTATAAATATTTTATAAGCAAGTAATTTATAAATTTTTCTATAAAATTATTATAATTTTTTTTACAAAATTAATCTTTGTAAATACACAATCAAAATCAACTGACTAACCCTCTTTCAGTTTCTAAATATTTTTTAATTCAGTTTTAATTTTCAAATAATATTTTCTAATTATTTATCAAGCTTAAGCTAATTAAGATGAAGATTATGAAATTTTAAATTGTTTAATTTAAAATTTGATAACTATCTGAAATTGATAACTATCTGAATAAATTGATACAATCTGAACTAATGATATATAATAATGAAATATCTGAACTAATTGATAACTATCTGAAATTGTTACAATGCAAAAACTTAAAATTATTACTATTTCATTAGACCAAAGAATATTTTTCTTCATGACTGCCAGCATCAAGCCAACACACGTCATTACATGACACAAAAAATAATAATGGTATGTATTTTTATAGAAAAGATTTTGTTTTAATATAAAAGATTCATTCCTTTGATAAAAAATACAGATTAATGATTCTATTATATTAAAAAATTTATTTGCCAGTTTTAAAACTGTATTTACTATTTTATATGAATGTTCAACACAGCAGAATTTCAAATTCACACTTCTTTACCATCTCAGGGAAATTAATCTTTAACATTTTATGTCTTTGCTGAGCAAATAAAACAGCTGCTATTTAAATGTATAAAAAATTATTTTAAATAGAATGATATATTATTCACAGAACAATATAACAACAACAATATAGCAATAATTTAAATATAATTATTTAAATTGTTGTTATTTCATTAGCTATACCAGAATTTAAGTAATCATTACTCTAATCCATTTAAATATAGTTGTTTATCTATAATCAGACTAACTGCTTATACTCTCTAAAACATAATAATAAAAAATAATAAAAGGATATTTTAAACATTATAATATTAAAATAAACTTATATAACTTACTGGTAATCAATTTTAAAGTTTTCACAGTTATTTACAATTTGTTAAAGTATTATCATTCCAGAGAAAAAAGAATGGTGTGAGAGGGTGTTTCCCAATCTCAAATTAACACAAAATTGATAACAAAATTTGATGATGACAATTAATGTTAAATGCAAGCAATTAAATTTAATCCTAAAATTTTAAATGATTTAACAAATCATTCAGGAATATGTGATCTCACATAAGGGAAAGTTTATTTCCATCATTAATAGCACAAAAAATAAAAACACTTCATATTTCAAATTCTAAAATAAAAGTTGATGTTCTATATTGAAAATCAGTTTCCTTCTTGTTTGTGCTTCTGACATACTAAACATGTAGATTTATAATGAAATTTTTTTGTAATACCTATTGAATTTCTATATATTATAAAATGCTATTTTAGATTCTGATTGACATTTATTAAAAACAATTTTATATGTTTAAAGGAGTTAATGGGATCAAATTTTCATCAAAAATAAACCCACATTTGATAAATTATGTGCAATATAGAATTTTCATTACTTGTTAAATGTTAAAATAATGTATAGCTAATGTATTATTTCTATTATAGATTTATATAACATGCAATGGCATAGCTACAGTTTGAGCTGCCCAGAGTGGTCTGTCAATTGCCACCTTTCCTTTGGGAAATACCAAGGGAAATGCATAATACACATCAAATCTATTTAAACACAATTTGAAAATTAAGTTTAAGAAAAGATAATTTTATTTCTTTTATTTATAAATTAAAATACAAAATTACAAATGTTTTAATCACTCCGTGCTCTGTGGCAATAATAACAACTAACAACAGTATTTTGTTTGATTGGATTAGAGCCCTTGGACATTTTTCAATAACAGTCATATAATTTTTGTAATTGTTAACTCTCAGAATAGTTGATCATTTTACTCTTCTTAGTTGTTTATCTATTTTAGATAAGTAACTACATTTAAAACATTTGAAAGTTAAGAATACAGGTGATCTTTGTCTTATTACATGGTTTGAAATGTATCCTGAGGTTGTAAATCAAAGCAATCAGAAATAGGAAATGCCCAAAATTTATGGATTGTCCACTACAATATTTATTATTACACTCCAATTTACTATTATAAATTTAATGAACACAAAAATATTGATACCAGAATCAGACGCAAAAAAAATGCTTTCTGTATATTAGACCAGGGGTGAGCAACCTTTTTAATCAACGGGCCAATTTAAATTTAAAAATTTTTCAAAAGTGTTAAAAAAGTTTTTAATGCCAAAAATTCAACCCCAAAAAAGTGCCACCTGGAGCACACCACCCCCTCTGCCCCACCCTAGCTATACCATTAATAACATGATATATTATTTTTTTATGTATTTATGTAAATATGTACTATTATTTAATATAAAAATAAAAAAATATGTTGATGAACAGTTATATTTTATTGTTGTATAATGTAGACCAGGGGTGAGCAACCTTTTTAATCAACGGGCCAATTTAAATTTTAAAATTTTTTGCGGGCCGCACATGAAGTAACACTTATTAATAATTTACAAAACTTTATTTATAATAAACATTAGAATAAAAAAATATAAAATTTAAAAAAAGTAAAGATTTCATATACAAATTTTAATGCAAAATAAAAACAAACAAGAAAAGAACAGAAAAACGAATTTTCTTGAAATTTTTAATGAGAAATTTGGCACTGTTTATTCGATACGAGCTGATCAATATCAGCCGGAATTGATGAGGTAGTTACACGTACGCAGCTTTCTAATCGTGCATCACTCAGTCTTGATCGGTGGTCATTTTTGATTAATTTCATGGTTGAAAATAATTGTTCGCAAACATACGTACTTCCGAACAGAGACATCATTTGCTTTGCATTTTTCGTCAAAAGCGGAAATTTCTCAGGGCTCACATAAGATTTATAAAAATTTTCGATGTTTACTGAGAAAAATACATTTTTTAAATCGGTATTATTCTGCATGTCAATCACTTCCATTTGAAAGTCTTCGGGAACTGTATCCACATCGATATTAAATGGCGAAGAAAACATTTTCATGGAAACCGCTGTCTTCTCAGCTTTGAACATTTGGAATCGTAATTGAAATTCGTTGATTAAAATGTCTATATATTGTGCGTATTTTTGAGAAGTAGTAACGTTTTCTTTTTCTAAATGTGGAAAGTGAGACACATTATTCTGCAAAAGATACTGTTTCCACAATTTTAATTTGTGCTCAAAGCCCTGAATTTTATCATACAAATTGTGAATAAACTGTCCTTTGCCTTGAAGTTCCACATTAAGATCATTGAGATGCTGAGTCATGTCGATAAGAAACCCAAAATCGCACATCCATTCTTTATTACCAAAATGAGGAAAGGCATATCCCTTCATATCCAAGAACAATTGTATTTCGCTTTTTAAGTTGTATACTCTTTTTAGCATTGCACCTCTACTAAGCCAACGTACTTCGGTATTAAAAACCACGTCGCCATATTCAGTTTCTAAATCTTTCAGGAATTCTTTAAATTCACGGTGATTTAACGCGCGCGACTTTATAAAATTGATTAGTTTAATTATTGGTACTGTGACATTTGGCAAACTCAATCTTTTCACGCACAAATTTTCCTGGTGAATTATGCAGTTGTTAACGAAGATTTCCCTTCCTGTGATTTTCTTAATGTCTTGAAATAGCCTTCCCGATACTCCTACCTCTATGCTTGACATTGGTCGTGTCTTCCTATTCTACTACTACTACTACTACTAATCCGTTAAAAAGGGCTCCCAATTGGGTTTAAAAACACTTAGCCAATTTCTCCCTAGGATGGCCTGCCAGGATAATTGCTTTACAACAACAAGAGGAAGACTAAAGCGAACATTGTTAATTTTTACATCCGCTTGAAAAAAATCCACAAACATCTAAATTGTGTCTGTTCGCAGTGGTCAGTTTTTCAGAGAAAGGCAATAATAACGTATTTCCAAACAAATTTTTTAAATTTGACAAAAGACATTAACGTAATTACACTACCCATAAACTACCAGGAATTTTACCAAACAATTATTAATGCCAATATTAATATATATGGCTTCCCGAGACTTACTGTCCTTACAATTATTTACATTATGGCATTTTTTTACCTTTGTTCACATTCGATTTCCTCCTGGATTGACAACAATCACTTATATGACCAATACGTCCACAATTATAACATCTCCAAGCTTTGCTGGACAGAACTCTAGTTTGTGTTTGACGTGACAATAAAGGCATCTTTCAACTGGTTTACTTTGTGTGACTGGTGCACGACTTGGTGGCGGTGATGATACCGGTTTTTGCCTATGTATACTAGGACTTCTGCGATGGCTTGGTGATGACTGTGAATGTCCCTGACCATTTTTTATCATAATTACTTGATGTGGCAATTGATTCAATAACATCTCCAAATGGGATTGTTCAATGGTTTCAAATTCTTGGATGAGTCTGACTGTTTGATCCCATGTAAGCTCATCAGGCTGAGATAAAAGTTTCCTAAGTAACTGTTGGTTTACAATTCCCGAGATCAGACGATCTCACAGCGTTTGTTGAAGAAACTCTCCAAAACGACATTCCGACAAAAGTCTTCTTAGTACTGAAATGTATTGAGTTAAATTTTCATTCTTGACTTGCTGGCATGAATAAAATTTGTATCGTACTGCAATTAAACAGTTTTTTGAAGAATAAAAATTCCTTAAGCTTTCTTCGCAGAACTCAAAAGAAACCTCTGACATTGACTTCGGAAATATAGAATCTTTCAACACTTTAAACAACTCACCCGGCAAAACCACACATAATAAGTTGACTCGCTGACTTTGTGGAATGTTAGCAAAAGAGAAATATATTTTCAATCTGTCCAGGTATGATATGATGTCCTCATAATCCTTATTATAAACCGAGCATGGAATGGATGCATTCCCTGATCCAAGAGTGGTAGTGTCCACCCTAACAGACTTTTCGGTCTCGTTGACTTGCAACATTATTTGTAATCAATTGTTTTTTCCAACAGAACTTAAGGTTACTGCCTTAGGAATCCATTATAAGTTTATCTATCTTCCTTATGTCTTAACACCTCCTTGACGGGTTGAGACCACTATCCGTTGAATAAGCCATCATGGCGGATAATAAAGAAAAATGTCGAAAGGAATCCCATCCTCATCGCCAAATATGTTATGTTCCAGAGCTATAGTCACAACCAATTATACGTACCTCAGAGAAAAAGGTGATAACTTAGATGACTCTTCCGAATAGACAGACAAGGTCAATATAAACAAATAACAATTTATTATCTAGTCGCTATCACATTACAGACTCGGACTGTGTCAGGAAGACTAAAAGCATACACTCAGTAAGACAAATACTCTCACCCCCAACAACCAGTAGGAAGAGAGAAAGTAGCGAACCCCCAGATGCCGTAGGCAAGGGTGACCACAAAGATATATGTGACCTTACCCTACATCACTTCCGGTTACGTGACCCGTGACATGCACACAAGAGTAAACAAGACTTTACCGTACATATCAATAAGGAATTGGTTTTATAACATAGTAGTGGTTATAATTTTATATATTAATATTTTATCTTTATTAGTAATATCTATCATATTATAAAACTATTATTTTTTATGTTTTATACTGTAAATCCATGATATAGGTAAACTTTCTGGAGCATTTTCATTGATGATATGAGAATATTCTTTTCTTTTATAGATTTGTATATCTTTAGTTAGCATTGCCTCTGCTGGTTAGACACGTTTTCAATAATTCTAGCTTTGTCCCAATTGACAATCAAGTTAATTTGATAAAACTGCTTTTCTAAGGCTGTGTGCTTAGATTACCATTGGTTATATCATGTGTTCTATTAGTCTTTGTTTTAATGTCTGCCATGTCTTTTTATGTACTCTCATCTGTTTCTTGATTTGTTTGTTTATCTAATATAGGTGTTGCATAAATACTAGATTGTATTTGGTGAGAGTTATTATCCCTATCTTTTTTTAATGCTTGGTATAGGGTTTGTTTATATTTATAGAGTACTTTTTATTTAAATTCCTACTTACTGTTTTCGTAATTTTATTTAACGCAGGATCATATTTAATTGGGATACATTTATATTACAATCTGGATTCACAATTAATTGATATTTATTTTGTGTATTCTTAACAGATTTATAGATGTTGTGCATACATTTAAATATAAAGCCATGTTTAAAACCTTGTTTTATAATGTTGTTAAGCTCATCATATTTTAATTTTGTAGTACTGCAATATGTAAATAAGCACTTAAAAAGCATTCGAAAAGAATGCTTTTTAAGTGCTTATTTATATGGTGACTATGACTATGTGAAATAAATATTGATGTATGTGGATGCTATGAAGCCACATGAAAATGAGGAATGCAATGAAATTTCATAAAAGAAAAATATAAAACTTATAACTGTACATCTCTTTGTGAACAAATGCATATAAATGCAACTATCAAGATTGCAAAAGCCTAGACTGATTAACAAGATTTAACTTGCACAAAATAAGATAAATCAAAAAAATTGGTGATTAATGAAAAATCAACTCTCCCAACTAAATGATAAAACCAATTCATTTTTTCATCTGGATACATGAAACTAAAAAAAAGGACCCAAATGATGCTCTTTTACTAAGGTGAGAAGAATCATGGCTTGTAAAGATTTCTCAACTTATTGGAAATCTATTATTATCCCTCTTGCCCTTGAATGTTTGTCTATATTAAAACACAGAAACAGACTATTACAATTTGCCCAATGATTAATTAAACTACCTTGCCATTATATAACTTGGAAAAAGAATTGCTGCCTGACGCACAAACATTTTGTCATCTGCACAATTTATTAAATGTTTATATGAAGTTGGTTTTTCACATGGCCAAATACTATTCATAATTAATTTTGAGAAATTACACTCAAGCATTTAATTATTGCATGTCAACTACAAATATACATTCATGTTGTGGCAGTTATCTCCAAATTCCATTTCCCCTGTGCCATATGATTACTTATGATTCCTTCTTTCAGTTTTCAAACAAGTTCTATAACAGAAAAAGGTCATGCCTATATGCCTATATGCCTATAGGCATATAGGCATATAGGCATGACCTTTCTCTGACCTAATGGCCAATAATGGCCAAACTTGTTATACATTTTAAAGTGGAAAAATGTCTGCCTAAATTTATTCTGAACATAAAACTTTACATTTGTTACATTGACAACATTTTAATTGTATGGAGAGATAACCATAATATATGAATCTATTAATAATTTTGCTGATAATTCATTTGTGCTTAACCTCTAAATAGATTAAATATTGTTAAGCCGGATTCATTTTTTAGACATTCTTATAATTTATCAAGATTTTGTTACATCTGTCTATAGAAAAGATATTTTTGTATTCATATTTATTCCAGCATGGTCATAGGATCCACCACCATATAAAAGAGCAGCTTTTAGAATGCTTTTTAGTACTTATTTACATATTGCAGTACTACAAAATTAAAATATGATGAGCTTAACAACATTATAAAACAAAGTTTAAAACATGGCTTTGCATTTAAATGCATGCACAACATCTATAAATCTGTTAAGAATACACAAAATAATTATCGATTAATTGTGAATCCAGATTGTAATATAAGTGTATCCCAATTAAATATGATCCTGCATTAAATAAAATTACAAAAATAGTAAGTTTGAACTTAAATAAAAAGTATTCTATAAATGTAAACAAATCCTATACCAAGCTTTGAAAAAAGATTAGGGACAATAAGTCTCATCGAATATAATCTAGTATTTATGCAACATCTATATTACATAAACAAACAAATCAAGATGGAGAGTACATAAAAAAACATGGCAGACATTAAAACAAAGACTAATAGAACACATGATATAGCTAATGGTGGTCTAAGCACACAGTCCTAACAAAGCAGTTTTATCAAATTAACTTGATCGTCAATTGAAACAAAGCTAGAAATTGTATCTAACCAACAGAGGCAATGCTAACTAAAGCTATACAAATCTATAAAAGAAAAGAACATTCTCATGTCATGAATGAAAATGCTCCAGAAAATTTACCTATATCCAGGGCCACATTTATAGTTTTGGAGGCTCTAGGCACAACATTATTATGAGGCCCCAAAATAACAAGTCTATTTCAGTTAATCAAATTCATACTCTTTTTTTAAAGTTTATTGAAAATAAAAGTCGACATTTTTATAACAACTGATTTTAATAAAATAAAAATAACCCAACATTAGCATACATATATTGATATTAAAAAATTATAAAAATAAATCTGTTCAAATTTAAATTAAAAAAAATAATAATAATTAAAATTTTTTCTAGCTTGGATTTTAGCAAATATATCTATAGTGTGATCATAATTAATTGAATCCATTACTTCTGATTCAATGCAAAATAAACACAGATCACTTGCTTTATTTTGATGCAAGTTTCTTCTTAAATAATTTTTTATTCGTTTCAACAATGAAAATGAGCGTTCAGCACTTGCATTTGAAACAGGCATAGTCAAAAATATTTTTTAAATTACTTCTATGTTCGGAAAAGTAGACCTTAACCCAGGGGTGGGCAAGCTTTTGGGAGAAAGGGCCATATTGCAGCAATGAAATATAACCTAGGGCTGCACTTCCCAGAAATCCCTATCCTTCACCATCTACCCCCCTCCATGGGTGTGGGTATAGCCCGTGGTTGGAAGTGATCCTACCCTTTAGTAATTTATCTGATTGGAAAGAGGCGTAAAACAAAATAACAAAACAAAAAATCTCCGAAAATCCCGCCTTCACCTAATAACTGTCTGAGGTGATAAAATTCACTTAGAAAATTACGTATCCAAAATAGAAAGATCCTAAAGCGTGCATTTGTTGACTAAGATATTATAAAAGGGTGACATATTAAAATTAAAGCCATTTAGTAGATCAGCTTTCATTAGTTGTTATATGAATCATGGATTTGAATAATGCCAGCAGTCTGATCAGCTTTCATTGGTCGTTATAAGAATC
Source organism: Olivierus martensii (assembly GCA_000484575.1). Taxonomy (NCBI): domain Eukaryota; kingdom Metazoa; phylum Arthropoda; class Arachnida; order Scorpiones; family Buthidae; genus Olivierus; species Olivierus martensii. The sequence continues at coordinate 14,223 of AYEL01063595.1, forward strand.
ATGGGTTTGAATAATGCCAGCAGTCCGAAAAAAGTCATAAAAGGTGACATGTTAAAATTAAGCCAATTTTCTTAGTAGATCAAGTTCTTCATTAGCCGTATTAATGAATCATGGGTTTGAATAATGCCGGCAGCTAAAAAAAGTGAAACACCATTTTCAGAGAACCTGGGCAGGGTCGAAATTCTTTTAAATTATATATTAAAATTATAATTTTATCATTTTAAATTTAAAATAATAATTAAAAACATACCTATTTAGGAAATTTCACAAATATTAATTACAAACACCATGAAAGTACCAAAGGTATTGAGTTGATTGACTGACAAAACGATTTTATTTGATTTTGAATGTATTTTGCAATGTATTTCTTATGCAATGATGTTTATTCTGGTTAATGGTTAATCAAATTATTTTTGTAAGAAATATGACACTGTAATGACATCTACAGTTTACCATATGAATTATTATTACTTTTCTAGAAATTATATAAACCATATTGCTGAGATATGGAACAGATTTGATATATTTTTGTATTCATTTTATATATCAATAAAATTTTTGGCATTATAGCTATTGGTTGGAGGGCTGCATTAAGTAGTTCCAAGGGCCGCATGGGTTATGATTTAAGGGGGGTGTGACAGGGAGTTAACTATGGGGTAAGGCAGGGATGGGTAAACCGCAGCCTGCGGTTTGCCCACCCCTGCTTTAACCCATAGTTTAAAAATTTAATTGAAAAATTTCTTTCTTTATCATTATCAAAAATTGTTTAACTTCATCAACAAATTTTCTGAATAAATATCAGTCCAATAAGTTTGTAAAATTTTAATAATGCTAGTTCTGTACTTATCTTGATCTATATCCTTCTTCAAAAAATGTCAAACATATTTTATATGTCTAAATAGCTTTTTGCTCTTTCATTAATTTCCAAAACTAGCTTTTCACAAACGATATTAAAAGTAATAATGAAATTTTCTATCCAACGAAATATAATCTCATCATTAGATTGTGAAATTTCGTCATACATTTTTTTTTCTTTTTTCCACTCTTTTCTTCTCATCTTTAAATTTTGTTTCATCTCTTAATAAATTTGCTTCTTCATTTAAAGCAACAAAACTATTTCTTATATCTAAAATAAAACCAACTAAAGACTTTAAGAAATTATTAGCTAACAGCAAATCCGTATCAGGATTTTGTAGAGATTTACTAGTAGAATTTATTTGTTGTAAAATTTTGTTCCACACAACTGTTAATATTGCTGTTTCTAAATTATCAAAATGTTCAGTTAATGATGAGCTCTCTAATTTAGAAATAGGTTTTTCATGAGGAGAAGTGAATAGCTCAAGTTAATTTTTTTATATCCACATTTCAAAGCTAGTATAGCAGGGTTCCCAAAGTGCGACCCGCAAACCCTAAAAATGCAGCCTGCGATGTCAGATCATCCACGATCTTGAATTCATACAGATAATTTTCATTTTTACAAAAAATAAATAAATTTTATCATATTATAATTAAAAACTGTTCAGTTAAAAAAATACATATAAATGCTTTCAAATATGTTTTCATTATTTGGAAGCACTTATATATGAGAAAAAACTTTCTCAATCACAAGTATTAAAAAGTCCAAATTGAGATCAAAATTAACTGATAAACTTTTACAAGCAGTGTTAAGAATACACTCAACCGACTTAGAATCAAGGCTCAATGATGTTTTATTTAAAAAAAAACTGCACAAGTCATACACTTCAGACTGATGAATTTATTATTTTCTTTTTTTATTTGAAATTATTTAGTTATTTTGTTAATTTTTTTGAAATATGTTATTTTAAACAGTTTGTAATAAAAAATAATTATTGTCATAAATAAAATTAAGCTATAAAATTAAAATAAATCCCTTGTGTCTCTTCCCCTTCCCTTGCGTATATAACTTTTTATCAATTTGAACGTATTTTTCCATAACATTTTTTTGGCCCTCCAAATATTTTGGAATTTACAATTTGGCCCACCTAGACAAAACTTTGGGAAACCTGCAGTATAGTGTCAGTTCTCGCAGACCATTTCGTTTCACTTACAAGTCAGAATAGAAAACTAAGGAATAATGATAAATTAAAAAAATTCCACAATTCTATTTTTATTCTCATTCTTCTATGGTTTTGTGAAATATGTAGATATAGGGAACAAAACATCTATTACCCTATAGTTTTTTCCTTGTATGTGATACACTCACATACACAAATTTATGCAATACTACAATTCCTATAAGTTTTATATTCTAAGGAAAGAACAAGTATATTTCAAATGAAAGCGGGAAGCCTCCATTTGAAATATACTGTTTTCAGTGGTATCTAATCTTCAGCAATCTCTAATTTTTATATTAGAGGTAATTAAGAGGGTAATTTTTATATTTTGAGTATTTAAAATAAGAATTTTATTTTGCAACTATAAAGAGGCTGTTTTTTTATATTGTTGTTTGTGAGGAGTGAGGTTTTAAAATATGGCCCCCTACAGAGTGAGGCCCGCAGCTTGCGCCAAATGCGCCTACTGATAAATGCGGCCCTGACTATATCATAGATTTAGAGTATAAAACATAAGAAATAATAGTTTTATAACATAATAGATATTACTAATAAAACTAAAATAAACTTAGCAGTAAACTCAGGAGATATTTTTTACTTTATTTTGTGAAGTACTTTCAGCTAATCGCCATCTTCAGCGCTATACATTAACATACAAAAGTATTCAAAAAATTGTTCAAATATTGCTACCAGTTTCAAAAGAATAATTTTAAAAAACGAACAAAATATTAAATTCAAATTAGATTAAATAATTATGCTATCTTATAGCCAAAACATATCAAACAATTATAATTATCATCAAATTATATTATTTTAGAACTATAATACTAATTAATTGATCAATTTTTCAAAACATACGCTTACAGCCTAATTATAAATCTAAATTACAATCTGTTTTTAGCGTAATTCCATGCATTAAACACATTTCAGAATGTTTGTCATTAATTATCTTTAAGTATTTATCTGTTTGTATAATATGTTCTATCATCTCAGCTAAAAATTTTTGATTTAATATTTAGAACAAATATTTTCACACAATTTTTAAAATTATTTTTAATATTTATGCTTTTTAATCCAAAAAAAGCATAAACAAAATATTTTAAATACTATATGTAATACATAATCATGCATAAGATTTTAGATAGTTTAAATATAAAAATAATTTTGTTTTGAATATGCATATTTCAAATATTTTACTAAAAACATCTCAGCAGCTAATAAAATTTTTTTTGAAAACTTTTTTATTTTACACTTTTATTAAAGTAACAGAATACATACTTTTGTAAAACATCAATAAACTTAATAAAAATTAAATTGGAAATAAAACAATAATTGAAATATCACAGATAATATGACTTGTTCCAGAACTGATTTAATATTTAGAACAAATATTTTCACACAATTTTTAAAATTATGCTAAATATTTATGCTTTTTAATCCAAAAAAAGCATAAACAAAATATTTTAAATACTATATGTAACCATTTTTATGTATAACTTGCACAAATATATAAAAAGGAAAATATGTTTAACATCATAACTGAAATAAATCTGTGATGATTTGAATTTCTAAAATATATTCTCATTTTATTTTATAATTTAATGAGAAATACAAAAATCATTAAAGAATATTGAAATTTCTGTAGCTTTACAATTTTTAAAGCAAATTTATAAAGAAAATTGTTTTATTATATTATTATTCTGTTTATTCTGTTACATAAAATTATAAATTACAAAAATTCTATAATGCATATCAGATACTATATACATAACAGTTGCTTTTTATTAATTTCATTTGTCTGTTTCTTACAATAAGATTGGTTATACATATATTTTTTATTTTTATTAAAATCAATTGAAATCAGGGAAAATAATATAGCTTTAACCAAAAGTAAATAAAGCACTAAAAGTTCAAGACCAAATACAGTTTAGACTAAGTAACATATTCAAGTGGAAAATTATATATAATTTTCTATTTGAATATATATATATCAATATATACATAAAGTTATAAATTAAAAGCAGAGTTTTGTTATAGTTTTTCTATTTTAAATTGTAAATAATATAAATTTAATTAAAAAATATTAATAAATTAATTCATTAAAATATTTTCAAATGAAACAGCCAAATGACAGTGAATATTTTTGAAATTAAACAGAATTCAGTACAGTAATTATAATTTTATTATTTAGAACTATGATGACATCTGTTGTATTAATGAATAAATAAATTTGGGCTAATATGACACAGTAGTTCTGAATTATTATTAAATTCTTTTTTAATTCCAAAAATATTCACTAAGTGTTATTTAGCTAATAAATATTTGATTATATTCCCATAGTTTGTTTACATTATGATATATTTTCAAATGATATCTGCTACCTGAAAGAACTTAAATTTAAAAACATTGCTGAAAATAATTTCAAGTACAAAAGCCCGTATCTTCAGAAAAACAAATTCTCAATTTTATTGTCAGCACGACACTTTTTAATCATTAAATTATTCTTTTTTTCCCCCATTTCATAAATTCCTTAAAATATAATTGTAAAAACTAATGATTACAGAATCTGACAGTTTTACACTGCAACAGATGGTCTTGGCATGCTCTTTTATTTGTTTCATTCTTTAATATTTTTGAAAGAATTCATTCAAAGAATATTAAAATAGAGACATTGAAACAAATATCAGAAAGCACGACATTCAAATTTAAAAATGATTAAATTTCCAAGCAAAAAAATTCTGAATTACAATGCAATTGGCAAATTTTAATTTATATAACATGTAATATTCATAAAGAATCTAATACATACTTTATTTAATAACATTTATAATTACAATATTGTAATTATACATGTTACAATTACCTTGATTTCAATAAAATAAATATCAAGTTATGGAAATCCTGTATTTTTCACAAATTTTAAATTTTTTGAAAAAGTTTTTATAAAAATAATTTTTGTTTAAAATTATTTTCATATACATAAATGGGATGGTGTATATTGAATAATATTTTGGCAATGTATTTTTTTACTGAAATTTTGTTAAACTATTTTAACATTAAATAATATATATATTATTAACAGAATGCCAAATATATTTTGGATTTGGTGAAATATATTCTTCCAAGATGATTTTTTGACAGAAATTATAATCTTAATTTATATTAATTTTTTTTAATATCACAAATTGTTTTATTTTAAAAAAATCTGCTTTTGGAACTATAAAATATTTGTTAATTTAATTCTTGAAAAGTAGTGTTGTAGATAAATTGATATAACATTATTTATCTTTAAATTAAAAACATTTTTAACAGAATACAATAGATTCTTTAACAAAGTTTAACAATCCAATGAAAACTTGAATTTTAATAACGTACAGAAAAGTTGGGAAATTCTAAAGCAGAAATATCTTTTTCATTTGTGAAATTACATTTTTCTATTTTTGAGCTTCTACTGCCAATGTAGGAAAGCCAATGTTTCCTATATAAAAAAAAATTATCTAAATTATAAATAAATTTTAATTATTAT
>AYEL01063599.1:0-63408 GCA_000484575.1 Olivierus martensii
ACATTAGATGTTCACGAAAAGATTTTAATTTGTGAATATAAAAATAAAAATCCTTCTGCTACTCAGCAATTTATTTCTGATCACCTTTAATTAAATGAAACAATGTCATTCTAATCTATACATGTTTTCTCACATGTTACCATAAACCCTCCATAAACCGCCACCCTCCTTTACCGCCAGAGAGGACCTTCGAACCGATGGTGGCGGCTTAAAGAGGTTTGACTGTACTATTACAATAGAATAGTAAAGTCACATGTTAAGTGCTTATATATTAATGTTTATAGTTTTTACTACCCATCAGGTAGTTGAGATATAAGAAAATTATGAGTGAAAAAAGTATATCAAGTACTAACAGTAGCACAAATATTTGGCCTATCAGAGCATTTGCACTTAATATTTATACCATATTAAACTGCTGATATATAGTCAGCAGTGATTCTATTATATTCTTACCTTTTAATAAATTATCATAAATTAAAATAAAAAATTAATTAATTAAAAATATTTTAAAATGTTAATATGTAAAAGAAATATAAAACAATTATTTTCAGCTTTCATTTTTAAAAGCAACTGTACCTCCTTGGGCTGAAGAAATAAACTGTGCCTTAGTTCAGTCACCTGACATTGATACTACAATAGATGCTAATATACTATTGAAAACTTATTTTCAGATACCAAGGTAATTATTTTTATTTTTAAGCATTTGATATTATAGTGTATTTCAAAAAATATGCTAAAATTTGTAGAGATAGAATTGCCTATGATGATATAGACAGTCTGATTTTGTATGAGAATTCAGTTACATATATTGAAATTACCATATACATATTAGAAATTATTATTACATTGTACTTTAGTGATAATAGGTAATATTGGTATTATGCCAAACAATGATAATTCTCATTTTTGCAAAATATTATCTATACTGTATCATCTATTTCACATAATATCCATATTTTTTATTCTATATAAGTTAATCTACTTAATTTTCATATCTTGGGATTTTTGATTTTAAAATTTATTTTCAAAGATTTTATATAAAATCAGAGTTTTCATTAATTTAGTCTCCAAAAACAAAAATATACTGCTTTCTGAGGTAATACAATGATAACAGATCAAACTATAGCACTCACAAGCAGTCCAAATAATTTTATTCACTTAAAAAATTATTTGGACTGCTTGTGAGTGCTATAGTTTGATCTGTTATCATTAATTTAGTTCCGATCCACTTTATAAGCCGTTCATGGTTAGATCTCTCTCCATTTTCAATCCAGTCAAATATTTCTGCATTGTTTATAACAAGCCTGTTCACACTATGGATGACAGTTGAGTCTCGTCCAATCACACTCCAGTCAGGATTGATCAGAAAGAATATTTCACAGGAGTGTAACCGAACTTCTCTGGAATTATGCCGATAGTGTGAATTGTCTTCTTTGCTTTAAAAGTTTAAGAAAAGTTATATATGCTATGAACAATGGAAAATCTATATGGAATTCTGAAAAGGTATGTTTAAATTAATTAATTTATTATTTACTTTCAAGTTTATCTACATAAATATATACAAAGTGAAATTAATATAGCAATTATTTTTAATTTTAGATGAAATGCTCATTGAGTTGTCAAAAACAAACCAGGTTTATATAACTTACAATCACTATATTATGGTGATAATAATTATAAGAAAATCCATTCAAAAATATTTATAAATTTATCTTCACCATCTATTAAATGAGGATACAGAGTGTAATATTCTCCTTTGAGTTTTCTTTGCATTAAATTTGGATATACCTATATCCTTCTTTTTATATTTTTTCGTTTAATATTTTCCTCCTCACCAAGAAGGATAGGAATAATTAATAACTTCTCAGATGAAAAATTTAATGCCATAATTACTAACTCCTCAGATAAAAATTTTCTATTGCGTACAATGACTATGTCCAACCTAGAGACTGGTGAGGGAATATGTGAACCTGTTGTAAAATGATCAGACTGAGAGCAGAGAAAGATTGAATCATGAATGGCTCCATAGTGTGGATCGGGCCTAAGTCTTATAGAATTTTGAGTAGGTATAAAAGAAGCAAAAATATAAAATACAGATAGTTCTTGGTTTATGAGTTCCCACTTAACAGGTTTCTGTTTTTCATATCAAATATCAAAAAAATTGAAAATATGACAATAATTGTAATAAATAAATGCTAAATTCTTAACTTAACTGCTATTTCTAAAGTTCTTATTTATCTAATAACCAAGCACTATCAGCAGTCTTAAAAGTTTTTTAATTTAATTAATAAAATAAATAAAACATTTTCGGCCATTCTCAATTTGACCCTCTTCAGTTATTCTCATCACAGCCTGATCATTACAAGAAAACATTTGAAAAAGAACAAAAATCAAATTTTAACAGAAATAATTCAAATTAAAAATCACTCTCTCTCTTTTTTGTTGCCATGGAGACCCATAAATTAATAAACATCTGCATTTATTTTTTCAAAGTGCTCTTTCTAATAAATCATAGTAACTATTTTGGTCAATTTTTAATCTATAACATCTTTTGTTTCAATTCATATTTCCACGGTAGGGCTAACCTTTACTTGGATAATCATTAATCACATTTTCATTCTTTGATCTTTTTAATATTTCTAGCATCTCATTTAATAAAGCCCCTTTTTTACTGCCACAGGGTTTTACCACTTTAACCTCCTTCCATTGTACGTTGATATCCTCCTCGTATACCCTTCTACTTAGCACCATGTTCATTTTGTCTGTTCTTACATCATTTTTATGCTCCTTTAGCATTTTCTCTAAAGTTCTCGTCGTCATCCCTATATATTTTTCTTCTGTATTAGTTCTCATATTTATCATGGTTATCACGTATACTCCCGACTTATCTTTATTGTTTTTAAACTCTCATATACTGTGGGGTTCCTGGTTGAGGCCATCTTTGTCCTTGTTTTTCTTGCCAATGATTTCATTACTGGTAGTTTCAATGTTTCGTACAGGATTGGTACATACTTTAGATTTTCATGCCGCCCTTGATTTCCGTCTTCTTCCTCAGTTCTGGTAAACTCTGGTGGACATTAGGTTCTCCTCTCTACCTGTTCTTTTATTCTTCTTAGATACTTCTTACTATAACTGTGGTCTTACCCTATTTTCTCTATCTAAGGTGATTAGAATAATATAATATGATAAAAATAATTTTAATTGCTAATTTATTGTTTTAATTATAAAATATTTTTTTGCTTCACCTAGAAGGAAAAATTAAACTGAAACTAAAAAGAAGCATAATATAATTGTCAATAAAGTTGATATTTTTATATTTAGTTCTATTTAAACTATAAAATTAACAAATAACATAAGAAACAATATTTTTCAAAATAACTGAGCATTAAATTCTTATAACTTAAAAACTAATAGAACTATGCTTCAATAACCTACTATCAAATTATGCAATAAAATGTGTTCTATTGAATGATATATAAAAGTAAAATTTTTTTTTAGTGATTCAAAAATTAAATAAGATGACTGAGAAATTGAAAAGATGATTATAAAATTTTGAAATTTTATCATCAATTTTATGAAATGAGTAATCCCAATTTAATAAATTTAAAAAAATTTTGGCAGTCATGTAAATATAGCTGGGAACAATGTAGTTGAAGGTCATAAGCCTTGCTTCAATGTGTTAATGATGCAACAGTTTGCACTTATAAATTTTATTATATTCCAGAAATTCCAGTGCAAACTTGGTACACTGGTTAGTATTCAATAAATGTTAGTAAATAATAATAATGCAAAATGCTAACATATAAATATATAAGGTGTGTGAAAAAGTTCTCGCTGTTTTTTTCGAAAAAAGAGTCTTTATTTAAAAAAGAATGAAAATAAAATACATCAATGAATGTATTGTCCTTCGCTGGCCAATACTTTTGCCCATCTTTCAGGTAACTGTTGAATGCCGCTGTGAAAAAACTCGTCATCTTTCGAGGCTATCCATTTGTCAACCCATTTTCGAACTTTGGCGTCATTCGAGAAGTGCTGGTCGGCCAGGCCATGTGCCATCAATCAGAAGAAGTGGTAATCCGATGGAGCGATATCTGCGCTATACGGCGGGTGGGATAAAACATCCCAACCAAGCGCATGCAGTTTGTCTTTGACCGACTTTGTCACAATGCTGCTGTGCATTGTCGTGCTGGAAAGTCACCTTATCATGTCGTTTGGCGTATTCTGGCATGTTTTTTCCTTGATCGCTCAGCTTAAACGCAACAATTATTGTCCGTACAAGGTTTAGCTTGGGTCTTGGTCGATCAAAGCCTCCAACTCATCGTCTTCGAACAATTTCTGCCTACCACTGCGTTCGTGGTCTTCAACTTCGAAATCACCGTCTTTAAAACGGTGAAACCAATCACGGCACGTTGTTTTACTAGGAGCATACGTATCATAAGCATCCATAAGCATATCATGTGCTTGAGCTGCAGTTTTCTTTAAATGAAAGCAAAAAAGTAATGCTTCCCGCAAATGGCGCTTATTCGGTTCAAAATTCGACATTTTTGTGCGCGAACAGCAAATGACAGTGTAAAAAAATCACTAATTTTTTGACGCAGTCTTATTGACAGATTGTTAGGCTTTGAGAATGACGCTTCTGTCGTGACAGATTGCGTCACCATTTACGTGCAGAGGCATCTATCGGAAAACAGCGAGAACTTTTTCACACACCTGATATAATGAATTTCTCAGAAAAACCAAAAATAAAGCTATAGTAATAAAATGTTACCTTCTGCAGTCTTGAGCTATTTTTTTGAATTATCTGTTTTACATTCGTGCAGAAGCAAAAAGATTTCAAATATAAGTCTTTCTAGTAAACAAGAACTCCATATGCAGAAAAACAGTTTAATTAAGAGAAAATATAGAAAAACTGAAATGTTTTCAACTTGGAAAAGTTATCATCAGCAGTTATAAATGATTCAAAATATATACTAGATTTTATATATGTATGAAAAATCACAGATTCTTGTATTTTAAATATTGCAAACTGTGCAATTTTTTGAATATGTATAACATTTAGTATATATTTTGAATCATTTATAACTGCTACTGATAGCTTTTCTAAGCTGAAAAAATTTCAGTTTTCATTCATTCTCTCTTGATTAAATTGTTTGCTGTAGTAAGTAAGCACTAAGAAGTGCTTACTTACTAGGATGATTTAAGTCAAAAGGCAGATAATTAATTAGACATCTTTATAAACATTATAAATTAGATATCTTTATAAGCATTATATTGCAGCTAAAATCAGTATGATGATAAAATCAGCCCTTTAATTCTAATGATTTTGGTTATTCAAATCCTCAAGAAACAAAAAAACAATAAAATTATTTAAATAAGGATTACTTTATTCTTTTTTGTTTCTGAAGAAAGTTTTGAATAGGCCAAAAATATTACAATTAAAATTAATTTTATTATCTTATACTTATTGATTTCAGATGTGATTTAATTAAACATTAAAGAATATTGCTGTAATAAGTACTGTGTATGTGTGTGTTTACACACACACACACACACACACACACACACACACACACACACACACACACACACAAACACAAACACACACACAAACACACACACAAACACACACACAAACACACACACAAACAATACTTATTACAGCAATATATATATATACAAATACAGTAGAACCTGTATAAGACGACCACCTCTGGTTCCAATCAAAACTGGTCGTTTGTACAGGTGGTCGGCTTATACAGGTTAATTATAATACAGCATGCTTAAATGAAATAAAATGATTACACTTTAAGTTATCAAATTTGTATGAATTTTTGGCATTGTTATGGTGAAGCACTATGTCTTTCTGTTAATCAATTCTGGCCACTTCTGTTTGATGGAATCACTCAATTTTGTCCAATTTGTGGCAGTACAGTTCTGAATTAATTGTGGAATTGTATGGAAGAAGCTCAAAAAAAAAACAAATCCCTTGAAATCTCACCAAACAAACAGCATCATTTTTTGATGAATATCAGGTTTTGGAGTGCTTTGAGCTGATTTGTTTCTTCTGCTCCATGATCACTTGCATTCAGCTTTGTTGTAAATAATCCATTTTTCATCAACAGTTATGATTTGCTACAGAAAGGGATCAGTTTCTTCACATTTGAGCAGTAAATCACAGATGTCAATGCAACGGAGCAAATCTTTCTTTGAGAACATGTGGAACCCAATTATCAACATTTCAACTGGTCATGAATAGTTGAATTCAAAAAGTTCAATCTTGTAGTAATTTCTCATATTGGTATTCAGAGTTTGCTTCAACCAATACCTTTATTTTGTCATCATCAGCTTCAACCAACTTTCCAACACATGGTGCATCTTTAATATCAGAATTGTCAGAATGAAATTTTGCAAACCAGTTCTGGGACCAGCATTCTGCTAACACATATTTTCCCTACACTTTACCTAACTTTTTTCTTTTGAACAGTATTCTTACTTTTTCGCTAATAAAAAAGCAAAACATGCTGAAAATCTTCATTTTATTTTCTATTTTTGATAGGACAACAAAAAAAAAAAACAACTGCACAGAATAAAAAAAAAAATTTGTATAAATATACCTTGAAATGTCAGTTGTCAAAATTTATAATGACAATATAGCTTAGAATGGAATTGGCGGATAAAATACAACTAACGTCACTGGTGGGAAAAAAATGAAATTACTTTCCAAATAACCCAATATATAATTTCACTTTTAAATAAATCTGCTTATAAGGAAATATAAAAATCTAACAGTTAAGAATTTTTTATTTTATAAATTTTTTTATCAAAAATTTTTATTGTAAAATTATATTTATATAAATCAAATATTACATAGCTTAATTGTTTGCATTAAAGTATGTTTGAAATATTTTTCTGAATATAAATTTTCTTATTTTTTTACAATTAGAAATTTGAATTTATGTATTAAATTAGTAAAAATAATCATAAATTAAAAAAATTTAATAATTTCATGAATTAAGATGTAGTTATAGAATTATTATATTTGTGACTGATAAAAATTGCATTATTTTTAGATATCTTATGGAAGGAGATATTATAGCAATTAGTTCACGAGGTAAGTTTTAATGAATAATTGTTATTTATTTGTAAATTAATCAATATACTGTATGTATAATTTACATATATACAAGTAATCCTTGATTTATAACTGCCTTGGACATATGACCACTTGTATTTATAACTGTAATATAATCAGTTAATTCTGTGATTTGTCAATGTATTTCCATGGGTTCTAATCCTAATACCAGTGTTCTGATGTATGAAGCATCTTTTTTTGTGTCTGATTTTGGTATTTTTGTGTTTGTTAAGTTTATTATGATATAATGGAATGCAATAATAAATATTAGTAAATGAATAGTTTATGAATTTTAGGCATTTCTAACTTCCAGTGTTTAAAACTGTAACTGGGTTTATTATGTTAAAATAATTATGAATAGAAGTATTCTAATGCATTTCTAATGCATTAGAATACTTCTATTCATAATTATTTTAATTGTCAGGAAAAAGCAATTGCATTAGAATACTTCTAATACAATTGCTTTTTCCTGACAATTTTCTGGTCTAAGTGATTTTCTTAAAATTTAATTAACAATCATTCTTGACAGTTGTTAGAAGTATTAACTGGCAACTATACCTTTATCAATAACAACAATAAAGAGAGCACCAAAGACAAAAGATAGAGGGTAGTTAAAGCAACTCTGCATGTTTTATTTCAGTTGATAACATTTTGAATTAATCTACTTGTTTCAATGGCTTGATCAAATATGAACAGATGATTTACTTCAAGTTTCTTGTCTTCAAGCAAGTTGATTAAAAATAACTTGACTAATGTGAATGAGGCTTAAATTGACCCACCTTTCAAGTATTATAATAATAGGACATTTGTTGAAATAAATAGATAATTACTTTTATAATTTAGAAATTTTTCACTAAATATGGAATAAATATGGCATTTAAACAAAATTTCAGACTTATATCATTGAAATATCACAGCACAATGCAAAGAGATAGCTAGGTAGAGAGCAGGAAGCAATCATATCACATCACCTACAGTCACATTTCTTTACATTATGATTTTATTGAAGTCTTTGTTTGGCATAAAATATCAAAGAAATATTAAATCTTTCATTTTTGAATCTGTCAAAAATATTTAACAAAGTTTAAATCATAAAAAATCAGAACCAAACACTCTACAGAAATTTTGCTATGTGAGGCCCGCAGGAGGCCCGAGGACAATGTTGACAGGCGTTGGCCTAAAGAGCGGTGAGCAGCGCGCGTAAGGATGAGTAATGAGGTTCGGCAGATGGAACAGAGACAACGTTTAATAAAACAACTTCCTTTATTAGAGAGACTTTCGTTTCACAATTAATAACCCGTAACATGAGAGAGAAATACCTGAATTGACTTGAATAAAATAACAATGGAAATAGTGTCGTCTGTCCGTTGATGGATCCACACACAGATGTTAAAGAAAGTCTTTAGTCCACCACTTACACAGTCTCTAGTCCTTAATAGAAAGTCGTTGAACAAATTCTGAAGATTCACAGATAAAAATAAAAGGAAGACGATGCACAGGTTGTAGTAAAATGATGATCGGCGAGTTGGTAGATTCAACGGGATCGGAATCTAGAAACGATCTCCTCGATCCCGAAGTAATCTGTAAATTGCTGAGTACGAGGTAACAAAAATTGAATTAAAGATGGTCAGACAATCCAAGAAGGAAATCGGTGAACGAATAAGAGCGTACGTACGAGCGAGTAAAAGAGCAAGCAAACAAAAAGAGGAGTCGTAGTAGAAGTAGTAGTAGTGACGGTCGAGGCGGCACGGGCTCTTAAATACTCGGGACCTTTTCTGACCTTTCTCCCGGGCAGAGAACCAAATGTTTATTTTCTTCGAACTTTCTCCGGGCTAGATGTCATCTATCTATCGAACACCTGCTCAATCCCCTCGCGATTTATCGTTATGAGGGTGAGAGTCGATCCGACGATCGAAATACTACGCGATATATCGCTGTAGTTCGATTTATTTATGTTAACAAACTCTCTCTCCCGGTCGTTTAAATTCCTTTGTACATCTCTTGTTTCTGTTATTTTATTTTACTCGCGATCGGGAAAAATCGAGGTGAAGAGTAACAAAGTACAGACATCCCACGCTCGATCTCCCACCTTCTTTGGAATTTTTCTGACTCCGTCTCCGTTCGGGGGGGAGGCAATTCGTGCCCCTTACAGCTACAACTGAAAGGAATGAAAACCAACCAGTATGCATATTATCACAGAGAAGACAAATCTGATGTACAAATTTGGCTAAGAATAGAGTTCAACAAGCTGCCATGCATTCCTGAAAAATGATCTGAAAATGTGGGATCTAAGAATTGAATTCAGATCATCCAGGATGGAATTGTAGCATGCTTCAGATAGCCATTCATCTGACAGGATAATGAATATCAAAATAAATAGATTTTAAATATATATATTCATTATGGCACTTCTATTATGTATGTATAAATGTACTGAAGCAGTAACAAAATTACTTAATATGAGCTACTATGTTACTAAAGGAAAAATAATTCCTCAATCAAATGGGAAAATCCAAAATGGTCATGATCATATACTCTATATTGGGTTGCCTGTATATTTGTACGTAAAATAAAATAATAAAACTAATAAAACTGCTTTACTTCTATTCACTAAGTTTAAAATAACAGCACATTAAGCAGTGGAAAACATCATAGTTTATTGTAGAACAAGAACAAAAATATTGATGATATCGAAAACGTTTTTGTTCTTGTTCTACAATAAACTATGTTTTTCCACTGCTTAATGTGCTTTATTTTAAACTTAGTTAATTTGTACGTAAATATAAGTGTGGCATAATGCATATCAAATTCAAGGGAATTAATCAATGAATAAAATGGTGCATTGCATATGAAGAATTTTGTGACTTGAAAACATAATGTTATCTTAATTGTTTAAGAATATAGTTTCAGAAATAATGCAAATGAAATGATGTATAATAGGGTTTAGATATACAGTAATATACAGCATATATTGATCATTTGATCATTCAAAAGTCAAATAAGTTTATATTTTTTTAATAATTAGGACTGATTTAATAATATATTTTAAATATACATAAATTATATTAAATTTAAAATAATTTATTAAATATATTTTATATGCAATATTTTATAGTTGATGTTTTATTCCATCAAAAATTTGAAGTTTCTTCAAATGTCAGGTATTCTATTCATTTTATTTATTTAAATTTGTTGTTTTAATTTATATATACAGTAGACTCTTGATATTATGAACTTGTGCAGACCCCCCAAAAAAGTTTGTAAATGGGAATAGCATTAATTAACATTAGAGACTTTCGGGATCAATTAAATAGTTCGTAAAAATGTGTAGTTCATAAATTGGAGGTTCCTAAAAACACGCGTCCACTGTATATATATATTCGGTAATAATGAAGCTATAAAAATTGAAAAAAAATTTAAATCACTAGACAAAATTCTATTTTCTAACAATAATGTTTTAAGAGAAACAATTTAAATATTATCAAAATTCAAATAGTTGTTAATGCAAAGTGAACTCATTTTAATTTATAAAATTTATTGAAAGATCAAAGTAATATATATGATATTCAAATATGATTAAAATTTCTGATTTAGGTGGCCCATGGTGTATTTTAAAGTTACCAAAATTTTGAGCAAATTTATCACCTCTGGTGGCTATTTGGCAGATAATAATAATAGTCGCATTTATCAAGTAAGATAAAAGATAAAACGTTAAGATTAATGAATTAATTTATGGATTACAAGAATAAATAGAATAAATTTTTAATTCATTAAATTATATCTAATATACAAAATATCCACAGAATAAATATTTAAAAATTTTTTATAATCAGCATTTATCTTTCTTCTATGAATTATCTATTATTTATTATTGTTACTATTCATTAACAAATAAATCATATTGTAATAACATCATCAAAAGTAATCTAATAAGATAAACCACTTTTCTCTTTAATGTATTCCTAAGCCATATTTTCTATTGCATAGATAATCCATTTCAGAAATCTTATAATTCTAATCATAAGATATCCATTAAATTTTAATTATTTCTATATATTAATTAATAAATTATTTAATTATTTATATATTTTAAAATATTTTATTAAAAAATTTAAAAAAAATTTATTTTTTTATAAAAAATTAATTTTTATTTTTAATTATTTCTATATATAATAAATTTAGATATAAAATTTTATTCTTTCTTCTAAATACAATATTTTTAAATTATAATGATATGCATCTCCACATACTTCCACAGACATTATAAAACATCATAAAACAAATTTTAAAAGTTTATCATCAAAGCACACAATAGCAGTATTTTATAAAATACTGCTGTTGTGTGCTTTGATGATAAACTATTAATTGTATTAAAAATGTAATCAGGTATAATTTTAATACAAATTTTAATTATTCACCATGTTTTCTTCAAGATTTTGAAAGATTTGTTAAAATCCATACATACACCAATAGTCAATAATATATTCAAAATAGATTATTTCATAAACTTTAAACAACCATCTTCAATCTGCTTTACCATAAACTAAAAAATACAGGAATACCTTGATTATTGCAGTTTCGATTATTGCGATTCTTGATTTATTGCGGTTTATAATTTGATACCAAAATTCGAATTATTGCGGCCGCGAGATGTAGCCCACTACATATGCAACCAGAATTACATTTAGTTTGAGTCACCACTCTCCGTTTTTATCCGATAGTGCCTGCTCACCATTCACCAGTAACTATTCACCTCTACTTGAAGTACATGTGGATATTTATTTCTCTTCTTATTTACCCCTAAAATGAATGCTAAAGGGAACAAGGATGATATCAAGGCTACAGCTATCAAGAAGAAACATAGAGTGATCAACTTAGAAGATTAGCACGCTCAACACATTTCTTTTTTACCTTATACATAAAATTTAATTAATATATTTGGAAAATCCTTGGCAATGATCACCCATTTTACATGCATTATTTATCCTGATTATCGCGGATTTGATTATTGCGGTATTTTTTGTGGCAACATTAACCGCGATAATTGAGGTATTCCTGTAAAAACAGAAAATCTTTAAAGCAGAAAATATTAAACTTTATAAAATTTTGTTCAGAAGTACTTTTGGTTTTGCAACTAGCATCAGTTGAACATTAGAACAATCAGAATGATTGTTCTAATGTTTAATATTTTCTGCTTTAAGAGTTATCTTTTTTGTTTTTTAGATTATTTCTGAAAAACTTTTTTTCTTTTTTTATGTTAAAATCTCGATAGCGATATTTTTATTTTAATAATAAAATAAATATATGTAATAACATTCTTTAAATTATTGCTTAATAAATTCTATGCCATTGCAATAGGTATCTAATAGAAAAGAAATAAATAATATGCAGTACTTTATAAATCGTAAGAATATTATATTTATTTAGTGACAGATATGTTTGACACAAGATTTTCATATGAGAGAAAAACTTTAGTTGAAATTTATGCATATAGTACAAGATAATCTTGAAAAAGAATTCTTCTTAACAAATATCAAAATGAAAGTTTATGAACAATATTTAGAGTTCAATAATTTGGCCAATATTAAAATAATATTTATTAACTTTTTATTATTGAATTATTTTTTCAGTAAAAACAGCTGTTTATAATATGTGCAGTATACTATTCTTTTTTAGTAATAATCCTTTTCAATTAAATAAATAATGAAAATTTTTTATTATTTTAGAAACATTATGCAAATTTTATTGTAAATCAACAATAATATCTATCATACCCTTTTAACAAGACGAGCAATACTCATATAATAAAAAAGGAAGAGAAAGAAAAAAATATACTCAAATACTACCAATTAGATGATGCCATGCATCCCCATTTCTACACATTATATCAGCTTCCTTTACAATTATTCTTTTCTTCATATATATATGTCTGTTATACAGACTATGAAACTCATATATCCCAGATACTCATTCATTTTTTTCTCCACTGTTTCTTGGCCTTTCTCTTCTACTTTTACCCTCTATACATCTAGCATATACTTGCAGTGTTAATTTCCCTTCATTCATTCACTCCACATGATCCATTTCAAAGTTTACTTATATACTGTATCTGTTACACTCCTTTTCATTCCACATTGTTTTTTTATTTCATCATTCAAGACATAGTCATATCATGTCATACCTCAAGTATTTTATCTACACTATACTCAAATGCTTTCTATGCCTTTTACCCATACCCAGATCTCACTTCAATACATTAAAGTTGGGACCAGTGCACACTGATATATATAGCCATTCTAGCATTCTTTGATAGATTATCATTCCTAGCATATCCAATTGCACTAACATCTTTTAATACAAAAATGTTCTTATAATCTCACCATCAATGTGGCCCTCCCTCTCAAAAATACATCTTATGTATACAAACTCATTCACCTACTCGAGATTCATTCCATTCAGTTCAGTCTAAAATCTTATACATTCTTCACCTCTCTCAAACACAAGTATTTTGTTTTCTCTGCAATTGTTCTCATCTATTTCCTCTAATATGTTTCATTCAATTGTGCAACAATCAATCTCAAATCTTATTTGTTCTTGAAGAGGAGAACAGTGTCATCAGCATACAGCAACCAGCATACACTCTCACCATCTTCTTCACATTAAATTCACTCACACTAATTTCCATGACATTCATGCATTCATATGTACACTGAGGCCATCACACACCTTTGTCTTACCCCCTTCCTTGGTTGTAAACCATTTTGACATATATTCATTTACTCTCATATTTGCACAATTGTTTTAACATGCATCACTCTCACTGCCCAAGCATTCATTCATGCCATATTTCCCCAGTTCTTTTCACAGATTACTTCTATTCCCTGTATCATATGCATTCTCAAGATCTACAGAAGTGCACAATATTTTCTTCTTCACATGGAGATTCTTCTCCACAATAATATGCATTGAGAAAATTCTGATCCACACATTCTCTTTCACTCCTGAAGCCACAATGCACATCCCATACCCTCTCATCAGTCACTCTCTTCACTCTTTCAATCATAATATTACTAAATACCTTCCCAGCCATACTCAACAAACTTATATTCCTATAATTCTTGCATTCACCTCTCATCCTTTCCCTTGCAGATGGGAATAATTACAGATTTAGTTCAGTCACTTGGAACCACATCTTTCATCCAACACAGTTAACAAAAACACAGATAACATCCACTTTATAATAATAGACTTCCCACTATACTTTAACATCTCAGCTGTGACCCCATCCATACCACACTTCAGTCTGCCAATTGCACTCATAACCTCCTCTTCATTTCTCATATTCATATTCATTTGTAAAATTCATTCTGATCTCCACTTTCATCCTCATTCCTTTTTCCAATATGTTTGTAAAACTTCTGGAAATACTAGATGATAGATGGAGAAGGTTTTTCCATCTTTCAACTACCCTAGATTTATCCCATAACATTCTGCCATTTTTATCTTTTATATACACACCAGACACACCCATAACTTGTTCCTCATAGTAAATTTCTATACTTCTAGAATACGAGTAAATTTCTCATATACTTCTAGAACATTCTTTTTATTCCCTTCAAAATCATTCTGCAGCTTCTCATCTCTTTTTCTTGCCTCCCTCTCTTTCACTATCTTTGCACAGTCTTTCTTATTTTTCTTATACGCATCTGCACTCACATTTCCACTTAATATTCCCAAATATGCTTTCTTCTTCTAGCCACAGCATGTACCACCTCATCATTTCATTACATATTGCCATTTTTCTTACCTATTCTCATTCACTAACCACCTTTTCAACATTCATTATACATTTCTTAAAGTGTGTCCACATTGCATATAGTCTCATTCATATACCTTTTTCTAATATATATCTGGTTTCCCATACAAATCTTTCATTCACATCTGTATTACTTTTGTCCTTCTTACATTTCATCATCATCTCAATAGATTCATCCTAGAGATCATCAGATAGTGATATAAGTCTATCACTTCATCACTCATCACTTTTGTGTCTATAACCTTCCCCTTCAATCTTTCATCACACACAATCAAGTCAATTATACTCCTCTGATCTCTTTCACAACTTTCCCAAATGTATTGATGGCTTTGTGCCTAAAGATGTTTGAGACAAACAACTTTTTTTAACACAAACCTCCAACAGTCATTCCCCATTGTCATTTATTCTAAGTTCATCCTATTTCCCAACCAATTTTTACCACTCCTTCTCTCTCTACATCAAATCTTCTATTCAAATCATCTGCCACAATCATTTACTCAGTGCCACAACTTTCATTTATCACATCATTCAGGTTACACTGGAATTTATCTTTTTCATTCTCATTTGTATCATCCACAGGAGCATATGCTGTTATCAGAAACACTCTTTGCAATCCTAATTTTATCCTTACCCATATTATTCTGTCATTCATACACTTATATTCTTACATATACTTTTTTTGTTCTCTCATTCATTAGCACACCCACACCAATCTCACAGCTCATTATCTTTTATCCCAGATTATATTCCCACAATATCATTCTTTATACACTCAAATACATATCCATTTCAATATATTTCATTTACAAGCTCTTGTAACCCTTTACCCTTTTACTTATGTTATGTTATGTTATGTTGCCCTTTCACTTATTTTTTCACATTCCATATACCCAATTTCCATTCATATTTCCATTCTCATTACTTATCAAATTCAGTCGTAAATCCATGTTTGACAGTCTTAGTTTCATTTCTAAGAGCATTGAAAATCAGGGATAAGATTTTTCCATGTTGATGATCAACCAATGATAGTATAGTCTGGTGGAAGGGTTGTCCCCTTCAGACAGTCCCATGAATCACTTTGTCAGTCTCCTAACTTTTGATCATTATGTAAAATAGTATTTTAAAAGCCTTTGCCCAAATATGAAGCAAAGGCTTTTAAAAAGCATCAACAGTAAAACATAGGAGTTGTTTTATACAAGTATTCATATTGTTTTATGTATATATCCAATATATGCAAATACAGGTATATAAGCTGTTTGTATACATATATTGTACATTTCATATATTCAATTTTACATAAAATATTTTCATCTTCTAGTTTTTGAGATATAGAGCTATTTATATTTGTAAGCTACAAGTACAAATATGTTAATTTTAAACAACGTAATTCCGCTGCTTCTATTAACGTAGTAAATAACATATATATAAACTACATATACTAATAATAGAGCAGTCTTTCCGGAAAGACTGCTCTATTATTAGTATATGTAGTTTATATATATCTAATAATAAACTTGTGTTTGTCCTGCTTCATGTCTTGGTGTTATTTATAAATATGTTAGTTTATAATATCTAAAAATTTATGATACTTGATTTATTTGTGTTTTGTATATTGTATGTTGATTTTATATCTAATATTACTGGTATGATAATATGGAATACAGATAGGCCTCGATTAGCGCGACTTCGAATAGCGCGAATTCGATTAGCGCGACCGAGGTTTGGAACGCGCCAAATGTATTTTATATCGTATCTAATGAATAATTGACATACCGGAAAAAAAGATTTTGTTTTAATATTTATTTAAATAGCATTTTCGAATCTTTTATTTAAGCTAAAATTAATACTTTCGGGTTTCGAAATAAGAAATCCGAAACAGAAACGTACAGTAATTCGCAGCCGAAACTGAAATCGAAAACAGAAAATAAATACGAAAACGCCGAAGGAAATTCGTCATTTTTCGACTTAAACGTAGTCTAAAAGGTGTTTCTAAAACAATAAAATAATTAAAAATATTTGTTCGGCATTCTAAATTTTCCACGGCTTATTTTCCAAATTCAAAACCAAATATATTTATAAAAATAAAACTTCAAAATAATAGTTTGAATTATTATCGTATAACTTTTACCATTCGTAAACTATTAGACCGAAAAAATGAAATAATTTTTAAAATTAATCAATTATTATTAACATGGAATAATAATAATATAGGAAAAGTGGTTACTTAAGAGTATTTGTCATAAATCGTTTGATACGCAGATTGGCTTACCAGTCGGGTACGTTCTTTATAGAATCGCAGGTGTAGGTGCTAGGGTTGAAAGCCGAACCGTATCCGCAATTCAGAAGTCGTGGTTTTTCGTTCACACAAACAATTAATTTGGTGCAGTCGGCCGGGTGAGGATATCTAGGGAAGGGATAGAATTTGGTGGCCAAACCTTGGATTTTTTCTGGACATTTAAATCCAACGATATCTATATTAAAAAGAAGACATACCTGGTCATTTCTCTATATTTATTATAGTTACAAATAATTAATAATCGGTTAAAAGCGCCGATTCCCACCCTCGGTCCACTATAACGCGGCCCGAGTATGAATATTTTCTATTAAATACCGCGCTTAAAATTAATCGTTCCGTAATAAAATATTTATTAAAACATAAATTTTAAAAATTAAGCTAAAATAAATCATTTCTAGTTGGATCTAATGAAAAGCGTGTAGTATAAAAATTATACCGAACAGTATAACGGAAGGAATCGGCTGAAGAATGTACAGAGTCAAAGGCGAGTGAAACAATTTCCGTATATTTCGCTGGCATAAAATATAGAAGTGCCAAACAAAAATTACGCCAACTTCATATTGGTCGAAATAGAAATTTATAGTTAATACGGAACGGCGAAAGGTTTCTCCAAAGTAATAATAAATTATACGGGATTAAAGGAACTTACCTTCGCTACTGCAACCGTCCACCAAATCGGGCCAGATACAAGTATGGCTGGGAATGTCGTAAGCCAAGCCCGGATCGCAATAAGTCAAATTGGCGACTCCCCATTCACATACGTAATACTGAGTACAACTGTCTCGTTTGGCGAAAACTCCCCATTGCCACGGACAATTAGCACTTTTAATGGCCGGCTCTATAAAACCATAAATTTCAGAAATATTTAGTTTTATTTCTAGGTAAATAATACTTCAATTTCTGCGCAAATCTGGAAAATTTATTACACATTACATTTGTATTAATCTAATCTAACACTACGTAATTTATAAGATCGTCTTATACGGTCTATATTCGTTATTCTTTTGATAATTTAATAAATACATTTCGGATTTGAGTCTATATAAATATATGGTGGAGTGGGGTAAGTGAGCAGCGGTTTTTACAAAGTTGACTTTAAACGAAGGTATTTCAAAGTATAGATATTTGGCAGAATAGTTAACAATGGCATACCACAGCTAATACCATTTAAATCATTTTCGAGAATTTTATATTTGCGACAAAATCTTACAAAATGTCAGCTATCACTCACTTAACCCGAAATGGGGTAAGAGCGTACCTGCGAGTTAAAAAAGTTTTGAAGTTTATTTACGCAGCGTAATTAGCACGAGCAGAATTAGGAACAAATTTGCTATAAAATGCTTTTTACCGCTTAAGATAGGTTATTTCTTTCTAGAGTTATTCTTTGTTAAAAAAACCAGATTTGAAATCTCGAAATGTCAGAGGACAACTCTGTCCCACCGATTTCGATAGGCTTTAACCTACAGGTTGGGGGCCATCGAAAAGTGACTCCTGTAAAAGAGTTTAGGTCATTATGCCTTCGCTATTAAAAAACTCGAGGTCAAATGTCATAAAGCCGAACCGCACCGCTTATATGCCTAAAAAACTGCAGCTATTTCAATCAAAGCGGCAGTGTAGTGGCTAAGGTGCTTCCCTGCGGAGCTGAATGTTGTAAGTTCGAGTCTCGCTCGCGTACCTTGTTTTTACAAGTGAATAAATTAAAATATTATTAACAATAAAACTTCAGGTAAGTTTTTTTTTGTCATAGTTACAATTTGGCAAAATCACTTTTCAATTATGTTTTTTTTGTCATAGTTACAATTTGGCAAAATCACTTTTCAATTATTGTCATGTCTTTCTCGCTTTATCTCTCTCACTCTCTAATTATCGTAGTTCACTATGCGTACGGTGATATCTAAGTAGTCATTTGCGCTCGAAGCCTCTTTACGTATGGGGTAGTAGCGACTCGTCGAATTGTTGCTATCCATACGTAACTATGACCAAAATAATTGATTTTGTCTGAAATTTTATTGCTAGTAATATTTTAATTTATTCTGATTTTGTCTGAAATTTTATTGCTAGTAATATTTTAATTTATTCACTTAAAAATAAAAATCAGGACGTAAGCGTGACTCGAACTCACAACAATCGGTTCCACAGGCAAGCGACTTAACCACTACACCGCCGTTTTGATTGAAAGGCATCTAATTTTTTAGGTATATAAGCGGCACGGTCCGGCTTCATGACATTTGCCCTTAATTTTTTTTTTATACGAAGGCATACTGACCTAAACCCTTTTACGCGAGTCACTTTTCGATGGCCCCCAACCTGTATGTTAAAGCCGATTTCGATCGGCTTTAACATACAGGCAGGGGGATGGAAGTTGTATCCTCCCCTTGTGAAATGTGAGGGATGGTATAGTGAAATATGACAAAATGTTTTTATCGAATAAAAATGGTTTATATGAAAATTCTAATTGATATCTTCGCATTTATCAATCGTCATCTCGGACAACGTTTGCGTGTCGTTCGTTTCTTTCGAACAATCGCCCCTGTTGGTTTTTCTGGCGTAGCTGCGACCCATGTTATACGCTAGAAAAAGAAGTTAATGAACAGATTAAAACGTAAAACACGAAAAATTAAATTGAACGCGTTATGAGGCCAGAACAGCCTAATAGGCACTTACTCCATGGCGCTGTTAGGCACTTGCCCTAGATAACAATATTTACGGGGCAAGAGCTTATCAGGGTTTTTTCTCAGAAACTTTTAAAATATCAGAAAATATTGTTTACGTAATGTAAACCTTAATCAATATTGTTCGTACTTACTAAAAAATATCTCCTAATATGAAGTTATCTTAAGAATCAAAAAATAGCTCCTAATATGAAGTTATCTTAAGAATTATTGCACTTTTGTAAACTTTAATCAATATTCTTCATACTTACAAAAAATATCTCCTAATATGAAGTTATCTTAAGAATTATTGCACTTTTATTGTCAAAGATTTGTTTGCTGTTCGGACGCGACGCGTTTGTAAAAGTCCTTTTAATATGAAGTTATCTTAAGAATTATTGCACTTTTAAAATGCTGTCAACGCTGTTCGGACCGTTTGTAAAAGTCGACGTGAATACTGGATTCGCATCATTCATCGTGAGTTATCTACGTCGATAGGTCGATATTAACTCGTAGTAGGATACTACAATATCAAATAGCAAAATTTCGATTATCTTATAATAAAAAATCCCGATAATGCATTTCCACCAAGTACGCCCTTACCCCACTCCACCTTAATAGTGTCGATGATTAATCAGAAATCTTTTATCGAGCAGAATTTCTGAATCTGTAGCCGAAATCTAGAATTTAGAACCAAAATTATTAGGAATTCTTGGAAAATCAGATTATGCGCGATTATAAGTGAAGAAGCCATAGACCAATGACCAGGATATCGATTAGATCCACTATGGACCCAATCGATTAGGATATTTAATAACGGATTACACTACAGTCCAAAAACGATGTATCTAGATAGGAAATGCTCTGGATAAATTACTATAATCGCCACTACCACACGCCAGTCATTGGAGAATTTTACGATCTGGTTAAAATTTTAACAGCGGTATGGCCCTAAGCCAAACTTTTATTCTATTGGAAGTTATTTCGGCTAGAAAATGATATTACTGTATAGCCTGTTACCGATTAAATACTTAGCGTATAACCTGATTTAGCAAAATTGGAAGAAGAAGATAAAAGTAATCTATATTACGTTGTAATTGTACTATACGTGGTGTCGAAATGAATTCGGATTATTTTGAATATAAATTAGATATTAGCGACTAACAAATATCCGGTTTCATTCCACTATTCTTATGTAAAATATTTTAAAATCTACGAATATACATAAAAGTTAATTTAAGAAAAATTTAATTTTCCTATAAGTTATTAACAATATAGGAAAAGAAATTTTCACCAACCTATCGATCTTAGTTCAGCTAATGGTAGCCGAATCTTATCACTTCTTTACGTAAAGAGCGAACGATTGGAAAGTGGCGTTAAACATATTATAAATCTATATAACTAATGGGAAGTTCATTGTTTTAGATAGAAAATTTATTTTTTATTCAAAAGTTATTTTGAACCGTCGAATTTATTCGAGAGCCAGTTTGAAGTCCGTGGTGACCATAGGAGTCTAAGTAGGAGTGGACCGAGCCACGCAAATGGGGACTTCCCTGGAGAAATTAACCCTAAATCGGATCCATCCAATTGGAAATCTGCGCATTTCCATCAAAAATTCTAACCTGTTATAAAATAAATACAATACAATATTTAGTATTAATAAATTAATATAAGTAAATTTGCTTTTGTTATCGGTTTTTACGCCGATGACCACCATAGTTTATTTAATTACTAATTTTTTGTCTTTAAATTAATAATTTAAGAAGAATCATCCCGGTAAGTACACTCAAAAATAATGTACTTACACCCGACCTGTAATATATACCTATAGGAAAATAGAAGAGAAAGGAATACGGAAGTAAAAGATGATAGCGCTCGATATTTTATACAATATAAAATTTTTGATAGCCAGAAGTTGATATCTTAAATATTTATATCCACGTGGAATTTACAGTGGTAACTTTCCATTACTTTTTGCCTATAACAATTGTGTAGGTTATATCTTCTTTAAATACAGTATTCAAACTCCATTAATTAACAATTTTTGATAGAAGTGTTGTGGATGGAAGAGCGTGACAGATAGTTTTAATGGTATTTATAAACGAATATCGAAAGAAAAGAATATCGCAGAAATAGTATTTAAAAGAATATCGAATAAATCGTCGTATAGCGCGGCACTCGTACCACGCGGTTACAGTAAGCCCTGGTATAACGCGGTCTACAAATTTCTATGAATCTTTGCCAATTTATATTAGGGGAATTATATGCGTGTACATAAGTACATACTTTTTATTTTATTTTTATTTTTTTGCGTAGGGTCAGTTTTTACTGTTTAAAGTGTTTATTGTTGAAAATTGTCTCGGTTTTCTGCCAGAAATCTCCAAACCTAATCCTACTTTTTCTAGTTGATGCTAGTCTCGCATAACGCGATTTGTATAACCCGGCGTTTCTATGGAACCTAACATCCGCGTTATACCGGTGCTATTTCAAAATACTCTTACCTGTTATTGAAACGAATTCGATGCGCTTATTGAATGGAAAACTTTCGTATTAATATTAGATTTATTATATATTTTTTAATTTTGTTTTACCTAAGAATATTAAGATGATGATAAATATTTTTTTATATTTTTACTAATTTATAACGCATAAAAATAAGCGAGGCTAGTAAATATAATTAAATAAAATTTAGCTATATTTCTTTAAGGAGAAAAAAATTTTAAGTATAAGTAAATTCTTATAGTTTAAATATAAAAAAGTTATAAACAACCATTGTATAAAGATAATAAATGGTAAATATTGGCCAAACGCTATTATTTAATTAATTTTGAAAATGTTTAATATATATTTATTAAAGTTCATAAAATAAATGGCCTGTTAAAACTATCAGTAATAATGTTTCTAATTAAAAATTTTCTATTTTATTTAATTTAATAACTAAGCGATTTAAAAATTGATTAAATGAAAAGTGTTACTTTTCAAAAAGAAGCCGCTTCGAAAAATTGCGAAAATTTATTAAAATTCAAATACCACTTTGAATTTTTTAGATTCGTTCTAAAATAACAACACGAATTCTTAGAAAAAGAATTACAAACTCGTATCACAAAAAACATATGTACCATGTCGAAGATCTATTGCCAAAATTTTCATAATTATACATACAAAATTTTCATAGTTAAATAAATTTTGGATTAAATATTTAGTGCGCATTTGAAGTAAAAAGCAAATGATTTTCATTGTAGGCTATAAGAAAATCGAGATTTTTATTAAATTTTAATGAACTTTATAAAGGTAGAAGTATATATATATTTTTAAATAAACTTTAAATTTATGTTTTTTTTTTTTTTTTTTTTTTTTTTTTTTTTTTTTCTTTTAATGAACTTTATAAAGGTAGAAGTATATATATATTTTTAAATAAACTTTAAATTTATGTTTTTTTTTAATAGATTTAGTCAAAGATATTCAACAAATTCATTTATTTGCCGTTTATTACGCATTATTTTATGGCATTTCGCTGGTAAATTTTAAAGATGGTTTAACCTTATTTATATACATTTGGCATTTTATAACAGAATATAGGTTTGCTATGGCTGTATTTATACGTACCTCTTTCTGTTCTGCTTCCGCAGTTTACTCTCCAAGGATAATTACAGAATTGGAAAATGGGCTGTTTATCGTCGAACACCAATCCGTTAGGACATATTTCTCTGGTAAATGTACCATTTTCGCATTTGTAGTATTTATCGCAGGCTTTTAAGTGTGGGTGGACTACTATACCGTGTTCGGGGCAATTATTCACAGGTTCCGCTACTTTATCTGGTCCGTGATGTGGTGGTATTTCGGGTGCACCTGCCAAATAAATTAATATTGGCGCTATAGAAAATGACTCCATTTTAATAACAATTCTATAAAATTTCGCAAATTTTGCGCTTTTAGTATTATAAATAAATAAATAAATGTTATTTAAGGTAGCCTTATTTTTAATTTAAAAGATTCCAATTCCGTACGGGATAACGAAAGAAATCAAATTATTAGCAGACACCTCCAAGGTTAGAAGTGGACATTTTTCTATCTTTAAATTGCAGACCGGTTAGTCTGGGTCGAAATTAGGTCAGCACGAGAGGTTCTGATAACTGGACCGTAACTAGGACGTTTCCCCCTTTCGAAGGCCTGGCACCTTAAACTAATTTACGACTTTTGAAAATTCTATAGCGATGCGTCGACTTCGATGTTCGCCCATAAACTTACAAAATAATCGCATCGTCATCAAAATTTTTAACAGTTTAACCGGTAGATAAAAATCGTAAAATTTCTGAATACGAAATGTCGAGTAGCAAAAAGTTATAGTTATCTATCAGGTTATTTTATTATATTGGAAAAACTAGATATTTTTATCGGTTTTTTTAAATGACTAGTTAAGTGTACCGTATATTAAATTTGCAATTAAAAATAAACTTTACGTTGTGTTCTTTCTGCCACCTTTCGATATTATCGGTCGACAAAACAATTTACAAACT
Organism: Olivierus martensii; assembly: GCA_000484575.1. Lineage (NCBI taxonomy): Eukaryota > Metazoa > Arthropoda > Arachnida > Scorpiones > Buthidae > Olivierus > Olivierus martensii. Next base: position 24,413 of record AYEL01063599.1, read on the forward strand.
ATCGCATAAACTATAACGTATATATATACGTGTCTATAAAATTTCTTTTAAGACCGAGAGGCCAACATCTTTTAAATACTTATAATATCTGTAACTAATATATAAACAAACAAGTAACCAACATATAGTATGCATATATATATATATATAGTATTGAGATAAAAAAAACTGCAACCTGAATGTTTGACTCGTTACATCACTTTCGATTTCCGTAAATTTAGCGAATTTATTACGACTGTACTATAGCCAATGCGCTTCGGGAAAAATTCTTTTCGACGTTTTTCTTCCACAAAAAAGTTTAATTAGGTTTTCCTCTTAATGTTTTAATATGGTAAAGCCCGTTCTTAAAAATGCTTTTAGCGAAACATTAATTAAACTCGATTCTCATATTTAGCTGACTTCTGGTAAGTAACATCGAGGTCTGTTTGTAAAACTAACCCCCATTAATTACAGAAATTTCTGTCATAATATCATCGAAGAAATGGGTTAATCGAAGCGCCTCGACTGGTTCTCAACACATTTTATATCAATGGCTTTTGATATTTATCCTTATGGCGCGTACGTTCTGAAAATATGTCATTTCCGACGTACAAAGATAATGTACGACTTAGGAAAACATTTAATAAAGTTTCGGTATTTTTTTAATGCGAGAAAAGATAGTTCGTTAGAAATGTTAATAAGTAGCTATTTTCCAAACTTTTCACCAAAATCTTTAAAATTTGAATTACTCACATAGAACGCTAGATATTAAAAGGTGCAGAGAGACGGCGAAGAAAATCATCCCGGTCTTCGATGGCCAAATCTTTGCCAGCAGACAGATGTCGGAGAAAGTCAAAGCTGGTCAGACGATGGAAATAATAAGAATGGAGACACACGTGATTAAGTTGGGTGGCGCTACTATCGGTCGTTAAGTCCACTTCCACCACCCCATTTTGATTCTTATCACTCCAATTACAATGAGAAGTTAGACCAACATTCGAAATTTTGACGTCATATTGGTGGAGATTATCGAACGGATATACCGAAAACTGGTCAGTCGTGCCGATATACCGAAAACTCGTCGGAAAGCCCAAGGCCTTCTTTGTTCGATATTTTTTGAACTAAATTCCAAAACGGGTGTCAACCGTGTGATTTTTAACCACCGAAGATTTCCATTCGAGCGTAAATTTCCTCTTCCGTTAACGGCAAACGATAAAAACCTGTTATTCATTTTTTCTAATTTCTACACCGCTGTAGAAAATTAACCGAAAACCGATGGGAATAATTCCAACTTTCCGTTTAACAAAATTTCCAGAAGACTTCCATCCATACAAATATCCTCTTTATTCCATCTTATTACAAAAATATTATGGTGCAAATATTTCGTCATTACTGTAGAACACGGGGAAGGAGAAATCCGGTAATGTCGATTATCCGGTATTTTTGGCGAGTCAACTTTATTTCGATTATCTAAAAAGACGGTCGAAACAAAAGTCTGTACGGTATGTACCAACTACACTAACGTATATACGAGATAGATATAATTATTTAACATTGTATCGAATGTAAACAAGTATGCGCTGTTCAATTAATCACCACGGTGGTCGTCGGCCATGGTCATCTGGCGAATCATTTTGACCATAGAAATGTATTAAACAATTCTCTATTTTCGATCATCCTGGTGGATTCCGACAACGTTTTCCCTAGTAACCGTATCGATTCGGTGGTTAATTAATTTTAAATAATCCCATTAAGGGCGAAAAACTTGGAGTTAACAAATTTCGTCCATTATTTCCAAAGTCTGTACATAAGCGATTGGTTAATTAATGAAGGGGTTTATCATAGTGTCGACTGACGATTCGTGTCAATTCTTTAAGCAAATTAAATTTCTCATTTTCACTCGATTTATAATTAAAATATATCTATCGCGTATTAAAATCCAATTTTTGGATAAGTTTTTAAAGTCTGCTCGTATATTATCAAAAATTTCTAGATATTTCGTTAGAATTTTAATAATTTATTAGGCGATAATTATTTTTAAAAGAATAATACACGAGTTTGTATATTTTGGTTGTTTATACGGAAATAATTCAAATTCGTTCTGTATTCGCTGTTAAAGAACAGATATGTCTGGAAACGAATGCATTTTTTTAATGCCAAGAAAATTTTCAATTTATACGCCAGTTACGGTAAGCTACTTTAAATTCCAAACGCCTTTTAGATAGATCTAAGGGCATTTGTGTTTATAATGATCTAAAGTAAAATTTCTTGGTGGTTAGCGCGAAGTTTGTTACGATTTATATAATATGATTTTCTCAAAAAACATTCCTATAATTGTGGCATTTATTTTAGTTTTTTTTTTTCCTAGAAAATAACAAAGCTGCAAAATTGGTTGCTATTCCGGATAGTTTCTTATTTTTAATAAGCGAGATTAATTGTAATAATTTTAATATTTTTAATAATTAGGAAAACCATCGATGGTTTCGGGAGTAATTTATTAATAGAAAAGTGAGACAAACTCGTTTTATTTAAAATTATAATTCTTGGGTTAACCTGAAATAAGAACGGCATCGTCATTCAAGGACGAGATTCGAATCGTGTGATTAAAATGCGTCCATGACCTAAAATTGTTCGGGGTTAACCTTCCCGTACCCCTTCACATTTTCTCTCCTTCTGGCTTCATCGAATAAATATCGTACCTTCGTCCGCATTTTTAACACCGGTTCTTAAATATAATTAAGTGAGCTAGATAAACACCTCGGCCGATGAGTACAGCGCGCTTTATGACAACCGACTGTTTATATTCGATGACGCCATTTATTTATTAATATTTATTAAATATCTTCACAACTTTAGTCGCCGAAAAAATACAAATTTATATTATGCAAATCGCGGCTATTTCTATCCGTTTACCCAAGCCCGCATTACCATTATTTAAGCTGTCCCGTGTCTGGTAGGCCATAACTTTTATAACAGAGGATAAAAGCGGTTCCCTTATAGCCAAAGTAAACCACACAAAAGAAAAATATAGGAAAGAAAAAAATAAAACAACCATACTATTATTAAAATTATAGAAAATGTTCTTTAATTGTGTAAAATTATAATTATATATATATATATAAAGTTATAAACGACGACATTTAATTATGGTCGTCCATAAAAACCATGGTTGGATAATTAGTAGGTAGGAGATAGATCTCGGTGTCGCCATCTATCGGCCCGATGTAGAACGACTAGCATCTCTGGGACGTCCGAGGGGGCCCGACGATCCTTGGCGCCTGGAAGATCCCGTATTTGGTGAAGTTGCAGAAGTTCTCGATGGGGTAGGTTGACCCACTCTGGCATCCACCTGTCGGTAACTATAATAATTTTGACTGGAAAAAATCGAAATACAAAATTTAAGAAATACGACGTTTTTATTTTGAAATAAATTTAATTATTTGGATAATAAATGTATTTACCATCCTTGCACTTCTTCGAAATAATCGCATTTGTTGAGGGCGTAATTAAAAACCAAAGGTTCTTGGCAGGAGAGTAATCTCGGTTTCCTTTCCTGTTTTTCGGTCAAAATGCAGACAAAGAATTTTTTGCAATCGTCGGGATGAGGATATCTCAACTGACCGTACTGTCTGACTTCCTCTTCGGTAGGTGTTGGGCAAGTAAAATGTAACAGAGCTGAAAATACCAGCCAAGTAATAAAAGCTGTTTTTATGGTGGAAGAAGTATTATTTAACCGGATCCTTTTTTGCTTTAACCTTACCTTCGGAGTCGCAACTCTCTACTTGATCGGGCCAGTCGCATCTGGCAGTCAAATCGTTCCAAGCCAATCCCTCCGGGCATCGAAACGAATAAGATATACCGTCGACACAGTTCCAGAATCGCCCACAATCGTTCACATCGGGATACAGACCCCACAGATGCGGACAATTTTCGGTAGGTTGAGCGTTTTCTAGACAACGATGACTCGTTTTTAATCGACACAACTTAAAATTGCCGGCTTTATACATAAAAATGAATATATAAACTAGATACTTACGAACCAAAGGTCGATTACTGCAGTCCACATCGAAAGGATAATCGCAACGAAGGTATTTTGGAGAGGCCAGATGATTAAACATCAATCCGTCCGGGCATAAGTTTTCGCTTTTTGTACCATTTTTACATTCGTAATAGCGATCGCATTGTTTCTCGTGCGGATAAAATCCGTTGGAATCTCTACATTGACTCAAACCTGGAAGTAAAGTTCGGTTAGTAAATGTCCATCGGCTTTCTCCGCGCTCAAAAATAAATTGCCATCGATTAGGCGGAGTTCTAGAAATGGCAATAGCGGAAAAACTAGAATTATTTTCATATCGGTAAAAGTCCAAAAAATGCCTGTCGTTGGATTTATAAAATACGGATTATTTTTTATTCTTCTTTTTATATATCGCCCATATAATACCTCCCGACACCTAATCTCCCGGGAAAATATTTTACTTACTAATAAACAATCTGTAATTATAAAATGTTTTCCTTCATTGATCGAAAGTTGACCAAACAATCGAAATTATTTCCTCGGGTCGTGTCGCTTCTAACAATTTATATTCTTATTTCCAAAGAAATAGAGTGACTACCGATTATTCGGACTCGCCTCAGACCGGGTAAACTGGTGGCTGGTTAATCCGAAATACTACTTATAGATCGAAAATTAAATAAAAATTAGATACTAATACTTTATTTAACATCTACTTAGATCGGGGGTGTCCAATCTTTTGTCTTCCTCGGGCCACATTGCGAGAAAAAAAAATTGTCTCGGGTAGCGCGTAAAGTACGCTAATTCTAACCGTAGTTGTTAGGCGAAAAAGTTAGTAAATAATGCGCGATATACGATATCCATCGTGACCAATCAGCAAATGTCGTAGCGTAATAATCTTTGACTTGTTTTCGTTCAGAAATTTTTTAAAATCATTGAGCGGTTCGAGGAATTTTAATCACTGAAATCAGAAATATTTTAGAAGATAGAAATAAAAAATGTAGATAGGTATTTAAATAATAAAAGCTTCGTTAAGTACATAAAAATCTGGATGTTTTAAAGAAGTTTACCATTTTATGTTGGACAGCCCTGATTTAGATTAAAAATCGATAATCTTCATTTGTATTTTTTAAAGCAAAATCAGCCCATTTTTAATAAGAATTATATCGATGGTGGATGAATTTCTTTTCTTTCGAATGATTTTTTTTTTCGTTATTATCTGGACGAAAATGCGGCCGATTAAAGTGGAAGCCGGTTAAAGCCAGACCGGATAAGAAGGAGTCGACCGTAACATTATTTGAAGAATTTTGCCACATCAAAATACAGAATTATAAGAATAAGTATACACAATTATAAAATAATAAATAAAAACTTCACTCAATTTAAGTTCTTCAGTTAGCTATATAAAATTCGTATTTATACGCGCATACCTCGACCCATTAAAATTTTTATAAAATTTCCCTACGCGTCTATTTAACGAGATGGCAGTACGATAATCGCTTAGTACGAGTTATTTTATAAGTTTTTTTCCCGGTGTTAATGTAGTACACCAAAAATTCTAATTGATGATGATGAAAATTCGAATATCGAGAAATAACGCCACCATTATTAGCCGAGTAACTTACTGTCTATCTCCATTAAAGAATGTTACCACCCAAATTCGACTCGTGTTAAGTTTGGTTCCGAATTAAATACGGTGGTACTTCTCAATTTGACACTAATTCGTCGCCGAACTAGCGGCGAATTGAGAAACTGTCGAATTGCGGGACATTAAATAAGAATCTGACAGAGGGCGTCTGTGTATATCCGTGTCGGTAGTAAAGGGCTGAAACCAGTCGAGAAACCCTCGTTCTCGAATATGACTCCGTGCCGACTGTGATGGCGAAAGACTCGTGGCACCCGCGGTTCGAGTATTATCACCAAATACCCGAATTGGCCTTAAATCCGCGCAATACTTCACTTAGCCGCGTTAATGATGTTCCGCCATGTACACAGATGCTCTCTATCGAAAAGATGCCGCCCCACGTATAGCCCAATCGGCGATAGATGTGGCGGCATCTTTTTCGTGATATCTCACCATTCGTAAGTGATATTAAAAACTTTCGAAACAAAAGTTGTTTATTTTTTACAGTTCTATCCGATGATGCCAAAATCGGCATTGCTTTCCACGGGAGATTTCAAAGTTGACTCCTGGTGCCTCTACTTCCGATGGGCCCACAAAATTTTTATCGTGACCATTCGATTCTTCCGATATACTTTGGTCGTCAAAATTTTTTCCCCTACTCGCTATCTCGTGGCGTTTCCGAGAAAAAAGAGTGGTACGGGTGCTAAGAAACACTCCGTATATATAAAATGCGATGTCTCCCTATTTTTTCCGCTTAGGCTCCCGCACAATTTGGCTTCTCTGGATCAAATTTAATCTAACGATTTAACGCCACCTAGCGGATAATATAGAGTACCCTCGGTCGAGATCGCATCGAGTAATGGGTTAGGTTAGGTTAGGTTAATTAGATTACGCCGCCATATCCTCAGGGGATATACTGTATCTGGCGGCGGCCACTTGTAGAGCCCATCACAGGCTGGCCAACACCCGTGATGGGGTCAACCGGATGGTTGAAGGATGGGATTCAACGGGCCGGGCCCGGACCCCTCCTAAAAAACTGGAGGTGTGAGACCCGGATTTGAACCCGGATCCTCAGGGTGATAAACCAAAACTTTACCACGCGGCCATCCGGCCGACGCGAGTAATCGGACACTTAAAGTTACAAATGTTCACATAAATAGCCTTCGGAGTTATCTTCGAATTCGGGGTGACTAACGATCTGTACGACGACTGGTAGACACATAAAGCGACGTTAAAATTGGATACAAAAAGCCAATAAATTCTAAATGCTATATAATAAATGAATTATATGGTAAAATGATATTTTTACGCGGTTCATTGTCAACTTATCCGTAATGTAAATTCGTGAATTCGGGCCCAGCCCTCGAACTTCAACTTTCAATCTTCCGGTCGAACCCATGGTGGCCACCAGCCATTTGACTAGCCCGCCATGGGTTCTAAAAGTGACCTCCATCAAAAGTATCCCGCGTGATTCGACATTTTAATTCACGCTAATCTAACTTATTTATCACTTGAATTAATTTAAAACTCTTTATTACTAGCCACGGCGCTGACGTTACCATACGATAAAAGTTATTACATAAATTGTATTGTGTGCCTGAAATATCCGAGCGACACGGGGTACCTTAGCTAGAGCGTATTAAATAATAAGCTCGATAATGTTAATAACATAATTTTTTTCAAAGCTTAATGCCGATAACGTTAAGAAAATTGTCATACAAAATAAAGGCTAGTCCGACTCTAGCGCGGAGTTCCGTTCGGTTGGCGTTATCGCTAAACTACGAACTGCCTTTCGACTCTGAATTCCCATCATTCCAAGTACCGAGATGGCGCAGTCTTCTTTTCGTTTATAAAATTCCACCACCAAGAGTTTCGCTTTTTCGAAAATTAAAGAGAAAAACAAGTTACGCCTTCGATGTCGGTAAAAAATTTAACGAATATTTTGCTAGCAATTCCCCCGCGTGGCAAATGATATTAATAGAAATGGATTTAAATGTTTTAAAATGCATGAAATTAAAAAAAAGTTTTTTAAAGTTTTAAAATCGAGTGTTTTTTTTACTTTGTATTAAATTAATTCTCAGCCATTAAAAAGTTCTTTTATAAATAAATAAACTTTATTAATAACTTATAAAATTACTTACAAAGCTTTTGTAAAGCGTGAATAAAAAACTTTTATTAAAGATTCCAAAAACACTATGGCTTAACCCCCATCTTCGGTGGAACGATAGAAATCTGTTAATTTAAGTTTCTATAAATTCAAATTTAAGATAAAAAAATGTTGGGACGCGCTTTAATGGCTTCGATAAATTACTCTATACAACCATCAAACATTTAAATTCTCTCTGTGTTTGTTCTCGGCCAAGGATTATGGTATAGCGCCACTCGATTCCCAACTCCGAAGTAGAAAAACTTTCGATTCTAGCGGAGGCCGGCGTTGACGCTAGCGTTGCGCTGGCGTTGGCGCCGACTGGAGTTTGACTATAAACCACGACGCTAGCTCGAAACTCCAACGCCGCTCCGGCTAGCGACTTTGTAACTCCAGGTTGGAGTCGGACTATAAACCAGCCTTTAATCATCATTAGAAAGACCTTTAATCATCGATAGAAAGACTAGCCATCTGAAATTTTCCTGCTCTGTTTGGATAGCTGAAGTCGAAGCGCTTTCCTATCTAAGATCGATTCGCACCTTCGGCTTTCTCTCCAAGAGTTGGCTGATTAAATACAATATATCCGTTACGCGATAAGCGACGTAACTAATTTGAGTTCGTCCCCCATCCTGGTGGAATTCGACCATCCATTTAGATAGCTTTCGATAAGCCGCGCTATCTTCCTGGCCTAACCTGGTTAAAAACTCCGTATCTTCTTTATAGAAATCAAAATAACGCTCCCGTATAAAATTAATCGAAAAGGATATTTTGTAAATTTACAAATGTTTTGATCATTTATTATCAAAAATACGGTTTCTTAGAACTTAGTTGATAATTGTAGAATTGTGACAGGCCAAAATGAACTTACGAGTATTCGTTGAATATTAATGGTATTTTCCTAACGAAACCAATGATCACAAATTTTTAGATTTATAGATCTTTTCCGAGTTGTGGTCTACTTTTCATTATAAAAGTTTTTGCCGAATACAATACTTAGCGATACGTATAGTAGTAAACAACGACAAAAGTTCCAGAGTGAAAAATAAATGAAATCGCGATATATTTCGATTTAAATTGTATTTTTAAAGTATTAATTGATTCCGAGTAACAAAGGCGGCGTCGATAACTATTTCACGTTATTCGAATATTTTTTCATCCTCTCTCTCTCCCCTTTGTCATTTTTCGTCCTACCAAACTCGACTCTGACCTCGACGTCAGAAATTTAGATTCTCCCATTCTACCTAAAAATTTTTCTCCGAATTAAAAATAAAATAGTAGAAAATAAGAATTACTTTGCACTGATACTTTGTTACTCATATTATTTAACTCAATAATCGGGAGAACCTATTTTTCTCTACTTTGTTAACAGTTCGATGTGTGATCACCGAACCTCGTACACAATTTCTTCCTATAAGCCCGCTAAAAAAGAAACCAAAAATGGGTGAGACCATTCGTGTATTTTTTAGCGGGCTTTAAGGAAAACTTCGAGTGACAAACTGGTTAGTGTAGAAAATACGAAATAAAAATATTCAAATTTGAGCCGGGTTTTAAGATAGGAAACAAAAAAATTGGTCATCATCGTCTTATTCACTATATATATCTTACACTTCATCACAAACGTATCTCCAAATACGCTGTAAAACTTTTTACGATTTTTACAGCGTGATGTCGCGATTTTGTCCGACTCCCTTACGTCATTTATCGTCGCAAATCTACTACACTAACCCTGGTAACAGCGCGACGTAGTTCTCGGATGTTCATAAATCATCAAAAAATATTTATACAGTATTAAAATCGTACATCCAGCCTATTCGCTCGACTAGATATATTTTACTATTATAATCAAAATTTGTTTATTTTTAACATAAAAATATTATAATTTTATCTGGGAGCAATCGGGTGAGAAAACAGTGTCTTTAACATGTAGAAAAAACATCGACTGGTTACCACAATTTATAAAAACTGGCTGGGTAAAAACCACAGTCGATACAAAATAACAATTTCGATATAAAATAATAAAGATCACAGATTACTAATACAGATGGGACACTTCCTATACTTTCAATGGTAACTTTTCGGAATATTGAAAAATAATTAACAGAATTTATGAATTAATTTGTTACTATTGTAACGAATTAATTCATAAATTCCAATTCATAATACTATTTTAATGTTAATGTTGTGAAAAATAAGCTAAAAACAGTTTATGAGAATAAATTCTTATATGTAAAAATATTTTTTTGAGGAATAGACTCATGCATATAATTACATAAATCTATTACTCAGAGAAATATTTTTATATACACCTAGCCCTCGATTTGCATGGCACTCAATTTACACGGTTTCGCTTTTACACGGTTTTTAAATGAAAAAAAATGTTTTTTTGTTTTATTTTGATTATTTTGCATAAATAAATTTATAAATTAGGGTTTTATTTTGATTGTTTTGCATTATAAATTAAAAGAGTAACATATTGTCACATTTTGTGGGTTTACGAGTTCGTAGAGATATGTTTTATTTCAATTGTTTTTTGCATTATGCCATTTATAAATTAAAAGAGTATCATATTGTCAGGTTTTGTGGGTTTACGAGTTCGTAGAGATTAATAAAGAGTGAATAAAGCTATATTTGGTATAGTCCAATTTATTCACATAAAACAAAATAATCTTCTATATTTCATATAGTCCAATTTATTTACACACAAAACAAAATAATCTCAACTAAATTCTATACAAAATCCGATAATTATCTCACACAACACTAATTTATGTCTTTATTTAAGAATAACTCACAGTTCTTCTTAGTCCACTTTCGCTTCCACACATTTATCGTTCTCTATTAACTTTTACTGTCCAAGTCTCGCAGTTCAACTAAACTCAATTCACGCTTGCAGCTCGCCTATTTACGTTTGAATTATTTTATTGTTTTTATTTGTACGGAATATTGTTAATTTTTTTTGTACCGTATTCGATGTTAATTAATGTTTTTGTTTTCATTTTCAAAAATAAATTGAAAAAGTATAAGCATTAAATTGTGTCTAAAAATTAATGAACCAATCTCCTTTTTTTCTTTAATCCTTATCTCGTTTTACACGGTTATAAAGGACATATCCTCGACTTTTCTTTATCTTTTTTAGATCGATTTACACGGTTTAGAGTTTAATTGAACATATCCTTCTATTTTGTATGAATTCTGCGTCTCGTTTTACACGGTTTTGGTTTGCACGATTTTTCCAGAAACGTATAAATCGAGGCCTGAGTGTATACGAATTTGTTCTCATAAATTGATTTTAGCTGATTTTTTGCTACATTAACAGTATAAAATATCAATAATATTGAATATAATTTTGTAAAATAGGGATGACGCTTCATAAATTATCTTGTTTTAAAATACAAATATAATTCTAATTTTGAAAAATTATTTTCAACTAACTATATATGAATAAATATATTAAAAAATGCTTATAATAAGAAAAATAAATACTTTTTATTCTTTAGAATGAAAATATCAAAAATTGTTTGAAATTTCAGAGAGACTGAAAATTTATAAGGATTAATATAAAATCATAATAAAGAACAAAAATTTGATAAAAAATGTGTAATTTATAAATTTTAGTCTCGATTATAAATTAAATGCATTAAAAATCTTTTTTTTTTGTTCAAACTCTGCAATTAATTTCAAGAAAAATAAATAAAATATTCCGGTCGGGGCAAAAGAAAGAGTGAAAAGCATTACAGAATAATAACAAACAATCAAATCTGAAACAAATTACAAAAAGTTATGTAGAAGTAATTAAAAATAGGTATTTATGTTATAAAGAAAAGGATATGCAGAACTTATATTTAAAATCTAAAGAAAAAATTTAAAAAAAATCGATTATCACAAAATAATGAAGATATTAATCCAAATTTATTCAAAAATAAGAATTATTTGCGATTTTAACTAGCGATTATAAATTATGTTCTCATAAATTGATTTTAGCTGATTTTTTGCTACATTAACAGTATAAAATATCAATAATATTGAATATAATTTTGTAAAATAGGGATGACGCTTCATAAATTATCTTGTTTTAAAATACAAATATAATTCTAATTTTGAAAAATTATTTTCAACTAACTATGTACGAATAAATATATTAAAAAATGCTTATAATAAGAAAAATAAATACTTTTTATTCTTTAGAATGAAAATATCAAAAATTGTTTGAAATTTCAGAGAGACTGAAAATTTATAAGGATATGAATAAATATATTAAAAAATGCTTATAATAAGAAAAATAAATATTTTTATTGTTTAGAATGAAAATATCAAAAATTGTTTGAAATTTCAGAGAGACTGAAAATTTATAAGGATTAATATAAAATCATAATAAAGAACAAAAATTTGATAAAAAATGTGTAATTTATAAATTTTAGTCTCGATTATAAATTAAATGCATTAAAAATCTTTTTTTTTTGTTCAAACTCTGCAATTAATTTCAAGAAAAATAAATAAAATATTCCGGTTGGGGCAAAAGAAAGAGTGAAAAGCATTACAGAATAATAACAAACAATCAAATCTCAAACAAATTACAAAAAGTTATGTAGAAATAATTAAAAATATGTATTTATGTTATAAAGAAACGGATATGCAGAACTTATATTTAAAATCTAAAGAAAAAAATTAAAAAAAAAATCGATTATCACAAAATAATGAAGATATCAATCCAAATTTATTCAAAAATAAGAATTATTTGCGATTTTAACTAGCGATTATAAATTAAACGCATTAAAATAGCATTATCCATTGACGAATTTTTTAATTATTTCCGAATTTCTGAGATTTAAAAACCTGAGCAAATCGGTAATATTTATTCGCGGATAAAATTCGTTAATTATGCAATACTTTTAATATATTTGAATTTGTCTTCATTATTTTATGTTAACTTTTTGTGTCCTATTTTCATATTTTAAATATAATCTTTCGACGTTTGTGTTCTTAACAGTAAAAATATTCATTTTTTACAGATTACTTCTTTATTTTTTATAATTCGTTCATAATTTGATTGGTTTTCATTAATCAATAATGGTGTTTTCATTTTTCTTTTCAGGAAAGAAATTTTTTGTTTTTTGCAATTAATCTGATAATGTCAAAACTTTGCATCTTTTTGCTGCTTTATTCTTCATTCTTCCTCTCAGATGTCATATTGAATTTTTGAAATTAAAAGATATACAAATGCAGGTCGTTTTGCTGCTTTATCATCTTCATTCTTCCTCTCAGATGTCATATTGAATTTTTGAAATTAAAAGATATACAAATGCAAAAAGATAAATGATTATAGCTCTGCTTATGTAAAAGAAATGATCGCAACTCGGCCTGAATCACTCAGTTAGCTGGCAGCGTAAGCAGGTTGCCAGATGCGCGCGTGGGTAATGTCTCAGATATACACGCGCTCATCAGCGTAACGCGAATGAATGAAATTCTAGCGTTGGACAAATTGTTTTAAATGGAAACAATTAAGATAACGGGTATGTGCAAAGTCGTGTTCCGCAAGGTTTTACTGTAAAGGGATTAAAAATAATTAAAATTTATTACTAATTTTGTTTTAAATTATACTAAATAATATTTTAATCAATATAGCTAATATCTTGTACCTAAAATATATCTAAATAAAAATTTGTATTTATATGAGAATTCATCAAAATCCAAACTGATTTACTCCATTTTTTTTTTAATTCTACAATTTTTTTTACGGGATTATGGGTGCTAGGCTGTCTGCCGGAAGACTTCATTCCAACATCCAAGGGCTAATAAATTGTGTTGTGTATAAAAAAAATTCCGAAAAGAAGAACACTTGATGAAGCCAAGAGACGAAGAAAAAATTGCAGATAAAGTGCAGAAAGGTAGAATAATTAAAATGTAACTCGAATATGGCGTTCCTAGGACAACTGTGACAACGTTTTGCAACAGACAGAAGATTAAGGGTGCTAGGCTGTCTGCTGGAAGACTTCATTCCAACATCCAAGGGCTAATAAATTGTGTTGTGTATAAAATAGTGTATTTTGTAATTTGGTTTATTATACAATAGCAAACCACATATAATAAAGTAAATATTGTAGTGTATCTTTCTCACCTCACCTGTAACGGGAGTGGAATGGGAACCAGTAACGAATTAATCTATTTTACATAGTCTTATATGGGAAATATTGACCCTCAATTCGACATTAGTTCGGCGACAGATTAATGACGATTTGCGAGGCACCACTGTATAAGTTTATCATTCGATACTATTATCGATAAACATACTTTTTTATTTAAAAATTTTTCTTTATTATTTTATCTTATTATACTGACTATAAAAAAGAACGCATTTCAAGATTTATTGGAGAAATTCGAAAGGATTTAATTGATCCTCTTAAACCTCTTTATGTTATTTTATATTATTTTGAATTTATTTTAAACATTTATTACAGGTTTCCGCTAGATTATATTGATTTAATCATAGAGCCAATAAAACGTCTGCTGAAGTGCTCATGCCCAAAGTGCTCAAATCATATGATTTGCATTTATTTCAGAATACGATAAACACTGACAGAAGAATCATAACAGACTGTCATCATAAATCTGAATAATTTTCATCAGGACATAGTGGCAATGGAACCTAAAAGACTTACATATCCTTGTTCAGCTTGTTTACTTGATAAACTTTTAATGCCGTTCAAAATTTTTGGAATACAATTAATCTCGCCATGCAACCGTCATCAATTTTCAAATGCAGGAAATAATTTTAAGTTACTATTTTATAAAATTTATGTCAATTTTATGGAATTCTTCTTATGGATCGAATGTGGTCTGTATTTTTCAAATTCTACAATTTTTTTACCAAAACACATGTTTGCACTAATCGTGTGTTCTTGCACAAAATTGAAATTTACAAAAAAAATGGAACTAATCAGTTAATCTTCTGAGAGGCAAATAAGAAACCTCTCAGAATGAGAGAGATTCTTGTCAGATTATGGTCAGATTGATATTAAGTACTATATTTAAATATAGAAAAATATATTATGAAATGATTACTGAATCACATAAAAGCGCTAATATAAAATTTAACATAATTTCTAATCGAAATTAAAACCTTCGGAGCAAATAATAAACCGGTAATTTAATATATAAAGAAATTTTAGGGTAGATCTGTTTATTTGTTTTATCAAGGAGAAATGCTATAATTTATTAAATAATAAAATTATGCTTTCACTTACTTTTGATTTCGAAAATACACATATTTCTATAAGCCACAAAAAATAATTTAATATTTTTATCAAATTTAATTTGTTAATAAAATAACTAGTATCAGCAATTATTAATTACTTCAATTACCATAATTGTATGAATTATTTTGATACATATATTTTCGTTTAGACATTTTATATTTATATATTTTCTAATATTGACTTTCTGTCATTATTAAACAGTTAGTTTATTGTCTTCATCATATTGTAGATTTTTCCTGAATAATGTAATGTAATCAAATCATTTTGTAAACATAAATTAAGTTAATCAGAATTTAAATCAATTTATTATTTTGATAGAAAAGATGATGCACAATATATTTTACTATAGATGGAAGTTGTTTATTGATAATCAATAGGAAATTGTGTTGCTATGTCAAACTAGCATTCAATCTCCAGGCTGTGGCTACCTCTAACAGCAACATTGGAATTACGTTGTATCAGATTTGAAACTACAGTGGACTTCTGATTTTGCGATCTCTTACAGATCTCGGAAAAGAATTCATAAATTCAAAAGTTTGTAAATGGGAATGGCATTAATTACCATTAGGTACTTTTTTGGAACCAAATAAATAATTCGTGAAAACGTGTAGTACGTAAATTGGAGATTCGTAAACACAGGAATCCACTGTATATCAAATATATTTCTGAATTTCATGATCGAATTCTTATAAATTTCAACAGGTAAACATACGACATTCAGTAAAATTCTTTTTCGTGAGAAACTCATAAAACTATAAGATTATATAAGTTTGTTATCAAATTCTGAATTTATTATCATTCAACGCTGGATCTAGGATGAGGCGAGTGAGGCAGTCGCCTCGGGAGGAAATTCTGAGGGGGCGCGAAAATACAGTTTCAGTTTCTTAATTATCGCTTAATTATAATTATCTTGACAATATTTCGTGCTAAGAATCGGTATACGAAGATATAATGGTGTATTTTCTAAAAGTAATACTTATCGAGAGAGACAGTAACAAATGACAATTAAATTGATTAATTCATAAACAATTATTAATGATTTTTGCCTGGTAGAAAGCAAGAAAAATTAAATTATACTTACTATTTATTTATATAAAATGATATTTATTATAAACGTATTTTTGGTAATATTGTATTAACTATTATTGCGTTTAAAAAACGAATAAAGTTTTTTGATGCTTCTCAGTGAGTATGTACCTGATGTCATTGCATTTCCGATTCCGAAACATTATATATATTTATGTATCGCATGAGTGAAAAGAAGAGAGAGTGCCAATTTCTAATGTTGCGTGAGTTGAAAAATATTTAGTTCAGGCCTTGTTATCGTTAGCTGCTTTTGACAAAAAATTAAATATTTTTTTCGTTATATAAGCCTATTATTTATCAAAAAGCAGATATAAAATAATTAAGAACAGAAACCAAGTTTTCCTTGTTTAAATAAATTCACTTATCTACCTTCCAACAGATTATTGTTGTATTAAAGGGAATTCTTAAGGATCTAATGAACGAATCATTTATCACAACAATAATCATGAAATATTTTCAATATTTTGAAATAATTCGACGTCCCGCAATTCCTCGGTCTCGCAATTCGACATTTGAATTTCACGGGTTTGCGCATGTGCGTGCATGGAATTGTGTGATGTCATTTGCTATTTTTTAGTTCTTTTTGGCTACTTTAGTGTTTGCCTGTGTTGTTTATGTTAATTTTTAATTCTACATTTTTCAGAAAGTAAAAAATTTGTAATTATTTTCTATTTTACCTATAGCCTTATGCTTAGTCAGTGTATAAAGACTAAAGTTGATAGATCAAACGATGGGGGCGTTTATGCGAAACAGAAAGAACAACCCAATGTGCCGCATGTAGTTTATTTTACCTATAGCCTTATGCTTAGTCAGTGTATAAAGAATAAAGTTGCTAGATCAAACGATGGGGGCGTTTATGCGAAACAGAAAGAACAACCCAATGTGCCGCATGTATGGATGGACATATCCCCTTGAGCGATTTAGATTATATGTTTATATGTATATACACATGCTATGCTACCGTAGAGTCATGTAAGGCGCCAAAAAAGTTAAAACTAATAGGACAAACGGTCTGAAAACTTATGTAAAATGACAAATATTCCTATATTATTAATTATTTACTTCCATAACTTACATTTATTTTATTAATTACTCTTAGTACTCATTGCACATAAACTTTAAATATAGTTTTTAGTACTTATCCTACAAGAAATATTTACATAAACATTAGTTTATAAAGTACCGTAAACTGGGCCATACCTTCCAATCTATACTAAATACCTTTCATAAATAACTAACGTTAACTTCGATCCCCGTTCTACGATCAAATGTTTTAAGAAAAGAAGATGGCTACTAGAAACGAAAGCTGCTTATGGGAAACAGATTACTACTAATATTATTATTCAATATAGTTCTATATTTTGAAATAATAAAATATCGAATAATAATAAAATATCCTTTATTATTTAAATGACTTTGGAAATATTAAAAATAATAAACTATCCTTTATTATTATGGCTTTGGAAATATTAATACTGGTCAATGTCTTGAAAAATTATAAAATTTTTATTCAAGAAAAACACTAAATACCTAACTGAGGAGGCGCTGTGGTACTGAAATTTCCTTGCAGTCAATGTCTTGAAAAATTATAAAACTTTTACATTCAAGAAAAAATACCCCTCTGAGAGGCGCTGGGTACTGAAATTTCCTTGTTTTTAGCTAAGTGTCCCATCTGTATTACTTGAAAAATTATAAAACTGTTACATTCAAGAAAAAATACACTAAATCACTTGAAAAATTATAAAACTGTTACATTCAAGAAAAAATACACTAAATCAACTAACTGAGAGGCGCTGTTACTACTGAAATTTTCTGTTTTTAGCTAAGTGTCCCCATCTGTATCATTAATCTGTGCCTTCACCGCTGTTATCCCTCCGATCCATCATCCTTATCTTTTTTCATAAAGATTATCCATAAACGCCAGATGATAAACTACGAGGCGTGGAAACGTACAATAAATATTTTAAGTTATAACAAAGACAGGCTAAGTACCGTAGTTTGGCAATTAAACCGGGCGGATAAATAATTATACAATATTAATAATAGAAATGTTTCGATCGACAAAATAATTTTTTAAATTTAGTAAAAACATGGACGTCCGTAGTTTTTCGGTAAGCCAGTGGAAAAAATTTTCGAAATTCCCCCCCCGGGAACAGCGATCGAGAATGTTGGAAAAAATTGCCGTACACGATTATTTTAATCTAGACGAGATAAAAAGTACAAATAAATTGGATTTTCTTTTAGAAAATCGAGGAATTTTCACTAGGTCAATCCGCCCCTACCTACTCTTCGATCTTGAGAATGGAACGGATAAGCGTTCGCTAACTTACCTTCGATTTTTCCATCGGTAATCATTTTCTTATATTAAAACTTCCGATTTATTAAAGAAATGATCTTCCACCGTTTCCGATTAGACACGTAATTAAACGGATAATGGCGGCCTTTATTTTTTATTGGTCAAAAATCGGTCTCTTCAAAAATGTCTAAAGGCTACCGATAAATCGATAAAGTGCGAGCGGATCCAACAAACGACCATTTAAAGATTCGATAATAGAGTATCTTTAAATTTAAAAAAAACCTAAAGTACCTTTCTACTTCGATATATTACCAATATATAATGGTAATACGAATTTTATCTTCGACATATTTAATTAAACTCCTCGACCGATAGTTACCTCTTTAGCCTGTAGTTTAATAAATAAATTATTGTTATACAAAAATGAATATTTGTGGAAATGAGTACTTATTTAATAATATTAGATCCGCCATTTTCTTCGATAAAAATTTCGAATTTAATGTGAAAATTAGAAATGGCGTTATTTCTAAGAAGACGCGCATTTTAAGTGTTACTTTGAAAAAATGGAAAAATTGCCAGCCACTATACCAAATAATTTGATGTAAATCGAAACCGCATTTTTTATAAATTATATAGCGCCTATATAATTTATAAAAGCTGGCTGGACAAAAAAGAGATAGCAAAGTCTAACGGAGATGGCCGTAATATACGTGTTAAAAATTCTTCGAATTTTAATAATACTACTTAATTCGTAATTCTCCTATCTGTAAGTGGAACACCGCTTACGGCTTTTTTCTTTTCGTTTTTATTGGCAGCGTTAGTAGAATGAAAGCCAAACGTTCTAAAAATGAAGAGTAACCAACGAATATTTCCGATTAACCTTTCCGGTAATGAAGTAAATTCTACTAGCCATCAGCAACTATGTACGGTACAATATTTGTTTCTCTATAAGATTGGTTTCTCCGACAGAAAAGTACAGTAAAACCTGTCTAAGCTGGACACTGTACCAGCCGGAAACCCGCTCGACATGGAAATATTTTTATTTCCGAACAACTTCCATAGAAATATCGAAGAAAATATCTGTATGACGCGGAAACGGAAAGCATTTTGAAATTTCACCGAATAAAAAAACACCCGCGTAAGATGGAAAACTAACAATTTTTTCCATCTCATAAAGGAAAAAGTGGTTTTGAATTTGAAACCATTGCTCAACCCGAACCAGGAATGAAAGAATTTTCCGAAGTATCGCGTATGGATGGAATTCAGACATTTATAGAACAGCTCGAAGACATTATTAGCGTGCTGGTGTGATGCCGAAATGTCACCAAAATGCCGAAGAATATGTCACCATCGATAAAAGCTTTTTAATAAAAGCGGGTTATCAAACTACGAGTGATTCGATCCAGTCGAGAAAATAATTCTATAAATGAAGAAAACGGAAGTGAAAAAGGATGAGGAAGAGACTTTCCAAAAACAGTAAAAAAAATTTCTCTAATGCTACCAATAAATTGGCTGTGTTAGAAGAATTTTCTGAACATTTCAATCGCGTACAACTTTCGCAAATACGTACAACGATGGAAAGAGAAACGTGTTTAAATAAATACGCGAAACAAAAAACTCTCGACAAAATGTGGAAAAGGTGTAATGTTTGTACTTAATACGAATATTATATACAGTATAAGAACTGAAGAATGAAAGTTTAAAATAAAACTCGTTACATGTTTTTTTAATACATTATATGTCCAGTTTATTCGCTTTTCAAAAATACTCTACGCATTTTATTATATAGTAATTTGGTGCTATATTTTATTCATATACAGTAATACCCCGGAGATACGTAAATGGGACCGGGAAGCGTAACGTAAGTCGGGTTACCTACAGATTCCCAAATGTAATTTCGGGTAGATACGTATTAGGTTCTTAATTGGCTCTTTATTACCGAGAAAACGACAAATTATAAAAGTTTATAATACGTAGTCGCAATTAGACACTCTTAATCCAGCGAATGAAATAAGCGAACGAGTGGACGAGGGGGCGGAATGAGAATTTATGTAAATCTGATTTACGTAAATTTACGTATTACTGTATTACCAAAATATGTACTACGGCGATATCACCGTATTATAAATGCATCGAATGTCGTTTTTTAGCGAAACCCGTGTAAGCTAGAAAACTGTTTAAGGTGAGGAAATTTTCTGGTCCCAGCTTAGACAGGTTTTACTGTATTTAATTACGCCAGAAAAATAAATTCGTACCTCGTTATATTTGTCTATACTGTAAACAAATATACAGGGCTGTAATACCGCTATGGTAAAAGTACAATATCTATATTTACTGCAAATAGATACTGTACTGTATTTTATGTTTTAAATTCCGTTTTTCGGAAATATTAAAATATTTTATTTATTTTTCAAATTTCTTATAATTTCTAAAAGCCAGTCGACATCTAGGTGGTAGGTGTGTCGGCCTCGGCTAACGATAATTGGAAAACGGCGAATGACGATAATTTATCGGCCGACCGGTAATAAAATATTAAAGGAATTTGTATTCAGCTGGATTGGATAAATTAGAGGGTTGAAAGGTCAAATACGAAAAGATTCTACTATGTCAAGGATGCGGTCCCGTTTCGCACACGTCCTCGGGGTTTTATCTAGTAGTTTCGAGTACTTAACCGTGGTAATAATACGTTGTACTACCGTTATAATCGTAATATCAGGCGCCGTTAAATGCTATAAGACTATTTTTAAACAAATTTGGCATAAATTACAAAGATAAAAATTTTAAGATAATTTAACTTTTACTATATATCGAAAGTGGATAATTAGTTCGTTTTATCATCTACTAAGATGTTAAGAGGTGGTTGTTTATTTTCGGAAATTTTATCGAAAGTGTGAACTAAAAGTAGATTTTACTTACTGGTAGGAAAAGTGGCCAGAAGAGGCACCAAAATTAGCGTGGCTATCATATTCGGTTATCCAACGGGCTTAACCAGAAACTGGCGGAATGGCGGCAATTAGACGAGTGCCGATGCTAGAAAGAGGACAAAACTGTCAAATCCCGTGATTGGTTAGAAACAATCCGCTAAAGAATTTATCTCTGGCTAACTTTCATCGTTCGTCCATACTAGATTTACCAGAAGCGAAAACAAGTACATAGTTTCAAAATTTCTTCCGTTTTATTTGCCAAAATGTTTCGCAACCAGGAAAATATTCTTTGCCAATTATAATATCTCCGTTCGACATTCTTATCGAGTTTTTAGATTTACCAGAACTCGAAATTGTCTATTCATTTCTTTTATAACGAAAATAACCCAGCGAAATTTATTTGCGCATTTTTTATCGATAAGAAGTTTTAGGTAGACGCTCGATTTTTCTGTATTTTATACAGTCGGGAGGCTATTACATCATCTAGCTAGCGAGGTTGACTGGTTTCCGAAGTCGGAAAGCCACCTGTTTAGCGAAATTGGGGTCAAAAATATCAACGGGGAAATCTCGTTATTGTCGAGGATGACCTATAACCTAGGGGATCACCGGATGAGACCGAAACCGGTCCATCGGCCGAGTTACATTCTCGAGTGAAACTGTTATAAATCATATTTTGTTTTCTATCCGATATTACCATTCCGAGCATTTTCGTAAATAATTAAATAAGATATAAGTTATTCGGTAGTAGATTCGTAGGGACTATATATAGCTCTCCGGAAGACTAGAGAGACTATAACTCCGTATAAAAATGTTTGAAAAAATATATTATATATTTTCAAACGTCATAATATAAAATAATTAAAAAATGTTATCTTACTGTTTTCGAAACCAACTTTTGGATTCCTTTCCGGGAAGAACCGCGACAAGTTTCTGTCGCGAAACAGCCGAGAATGTAAATGCGTGAAATAATAGCGGGGGATAAATTTCTACCGACACGAAGAAAAATTGAACAATTAAGTAGCATTTTATTTAAGTTATAAATTTACCTGATTTTAGGGAATGGTCACTTATAGAACTCGGAGAAAATGGCCCGCCCGTCCCCAATTAATATGGTAGACATTTCGGCCTTGACTCCCGAGTTGCGCGAGCGTGAAAGAAAAATTGTCGATTGGAACGATGGCGTCGATACGAAAGACCGTCAGTCGGGCCAACAATCTGGTCCATAGGAATTTTTAACTTAAAATTAATTCGCCTTCCAATCAAATATTGTAAAAGGTTAAAATTAAAGTAAATATACTCGATTACTAAAATTACTTGGAAATAATTTTTCGACATTTAATAAAACTTGTATGTTTTTTCATATACGGTATCTAGCGCTATCGGTGACGTACAATATAGTACCAGCCTACATATATTACTGTATGGGAATTTATTGATAACTGTCTATATTCGTTAAAATTTAACGTATATTTTATAATTTTGTGTTTGAATGGCGTACTGTATATTATTCGCCTCGATCTGTTACGGTAAAAAATGAACGAATTCTCGGCGCGGGATATATCGATCTGTTTCGATTAGGCCGAGACGATTAAAAATCGAATAGGCCGGGGAAATGAATCGATTTTTTAATTTTACATAAAATTAATTTATACCGTCGTCATTAATAGCTAACTCGGTTTTTCGGTCGTTACAACTTTTTTAAAATCCATTTTTTACAGCCGATGTAGAAATTGATCCGAAAAATATCGCTACTCTTTCTTATTCGTCGACAATATAGCATCTTTAGCAGTCGCTGCTTTCCTTCTACCCGATCTATCGATATATCTTCGTTTGGATCGACTAAAGCCCAGCGCCTAGCTAAATTAGAAATACGCTTTCTAGTCTGGTCATTATAAATGTCGTTTATTTTTGATATTAAATAAATTCTCTCTCGAAACTTTGATTTTTCCAAATCGATAAAGCCATAGGATCTATCCGACCCACTTCCAAACAATATCTTGTTTGGATCTTCTCTCGATAATAAAACTCATCCATCTTATAGATAGTGAACTAACCGCCCACTTATTAGACAGCTGAAGATTCGTCGTCAGTGACACGGTTTAAAAGCGCGATGATATTAAAATTTATACGAAAATCAAATTTTAACCAAAGATATTTTCCTAGTTGGTTCGAAAGATTCGGTTTTAGGAGAAGGGCGTATTCGGTACTACATTCCTTTTTCCAGTATTTCTCAATCATTCGACCTAAGCAAAATATCTGATTCCTCTGGTAGAGCCAAAGCTACTGGTTCTCAGAAAATTTATTTACAACAATGTTTCTTATCCTATTTTCTAAGATAGCGGTGTGTATTTTACCTAGTACGCTAAGTAATATTTTTCGTAATCCTTTTTATCGTCTTTCTTAGGGAGTGGCGAAATATGCCTTACGCTGATCTTCCGATATTTCCGGATAGAAAAATTTATTTATGCCATCGAAGAATAAATACCTGCGAGTGGAAATCGCTTATAATTGCAAATTTTGATCTAATTTCAACAACACTTTTCGGACTACTTCAGTAAATCTGTTTAATTCTTTTTTTCACTAGTATTTCTAACTTTCTCCATGACTATAGAATACATCATCTCCGCACCATTTAATACGCTAGATAATTTTATCTATCGTTTAATTTTTAATTATTATTTCGTTATTTAAAATTAACTTATCGAGAAAACTTTATGTTTTCATAAAAAATATGGACTTTACATTTTCTGAGAAGAAAGTTTATAACAAAATTCGAGTTCTATTTTTAAAATATTTTATAAATTACTGGAATATAAGATGCGGTGTATCTACGAGTAGAATACCGAGTTATACATCTAAAATAACAATTTTTTAAAATTAATTTCGTATAACTTAATACGCTTCTTTTTATTAGTATCTATAAAAATCTATTTCTATATAAAATAATTTAGATTATAGTTTTATCTTCGCCGTCTTTTCTAATCGAACCACTGATAAATTTAGATACATTCGGTATTTACAGATAAATTATCTTTTCTTATATTATCGTGCATTTTCAGTTTAAAGTAAAACATTTATTTTTATAGTTACTTTGTCATCATCACTGATTTGTAGATACTTTAACGGTTTTGAAATAAAAGTTGAAAATTTCTTAAGAAATTTATGGAAAAGAATAAAATATATAATAATAATTAAGAGAAGGTTGCTACGATTGGACCACCTAACTTTGTGATAGAGTTATTCATCAACCACGATTGATAAAATAAAACCATATATCCTTTTTAGTGTAATATTTACTTTATTAGTAAATAACCACAAAAACAGTTCAACAAAATTAATCATTTTTGAACATTAATAAAAAAACAAAATTATTGGTCGTTGCTTTCTTCGGACCATAGTCTCCTTGATTGAACCACTAAAATGCCATCATTGGACTGTGGGAAAATACAAACATGTTCCACATGTGGTCCAATCAAGATACTTGGTTTTGCTTTTTGGCCCAGAACGGCTCTCTCAGTACTCTATTTGAGTGGAAAGGGGCAATCAAAATTTAGCCACCAAGCTTATCCATACAAATAGAAATAAGAAAGAAAGACATAGAAGAAACTCACTCACTCCCAGTTTATAACTCCGTCGTGAATCGAAATTGTTTTATGACATCATTCATTATTACGTTATGATGTCGTCATCGTGGTCTGATACAATTAAATTTAGTCAAAAGATAGAGATTACACATATCATCATCTATTGTGAAATAACTAAATTGTGAAATTCCATGGAATTTTTGGATTGTTCGTCATTGTTCAACAGTGATTGTTGTAAAAGATCGCTGAATAAGCCACTTATTTAAGATCGATGATCGCAGAGAATCGTACAAATTTGGCGGTTGTAGCTATTAAGGTTTAGGATATTACTCGACACAAACATACAAACAAATAAACAATCTAACCGAAAATATATAGGCCTATAAGATAAATATCATTATATTTGTAAACTTTATATTATAGTAATATATTAACTATATCATTTTATGTAGGAGAAGGTGGGGAAAAACCGGGTAGGCGGGCCAAGCTGGGTACTCCTATATCTCCGTGATGACCGCTGCAATCTAGCAGGAACTCACGGGTTACCTCTGTCACCATTATGTTTGAGTAGGAATTGAATTGACGACGACTGTTCATGCTATAATTTAGTGATTAATATATACCACTCTGTAATGCCATATACACAAAGAATTATTATCGATAAGAACACCTTTGTATTCATTAACTTTTAAGAAATATTTTAGCATTTACCGCATCATTGAATATATATATATATACCATTTTTATTAAAACATGTCGTGGTGGAGCAAAACTGGGTAGTACTCGTATCTCAGTATCCGGTATATCCTGCGAAAAAAGATAAGAAGGCTTCTAAATGAAAACTTTTTAAAATTACAAAAGCCAGTGCAACAAAAGGAGAAAGCATAAAAGCAAACGAAAAGGAAAAAAAGGAAGTAAAGAAGTTTAAAAAAGTGAAAAACATTACAAATAAAGAATCGTCCTCGGAGGAGGAAGAAAACATTGAAACCTGCATATTTTGTAACGACATATATGCACATTCCAAACCAAAGGAACGATAGGTTCAGTGTTGCACGGGCCAAGGGTGGGCCCATAAAGCTTCTTCAAATACAGTAGAAGAGGATGACACATTTATATGTGAAGTTTGTTATTAAAATAAGAAATATTGCGCTTTTTTTTAATTTTTGTAAATAAAAATTCAGAAAATATGGACTGTTACATGTATTCTAATGGGTACCCGGTTTTACCCCACCCAAGGGGCAAAACTGAATATTTGCACTTTTTTTAAAAAAACCCCTACTTAAGGAACAAACATACTTTGACATTAAAAGCTCATAATTCCTGATAAATTAATATCTATTGAGTACCCGGTTTTACCCCACCCAAGGGGCAAAACTGAGTATTTGCACTTTTTTTTAAAAAAACCCCTACCTAAGGAACAAACATACTTTGACATTAAAAGCTCATAATTCCTGATAAATTAATATCTATTGAAGCCTAATAACATAATTTTTAAACTTTTTCTGTTCAAATTAAAAAAATATGTGATTTCAAAGTTAAGGTACCTGGTTTTGCTCCACTTTCCCATATATATACAGAGTGAAAAAAAGTTCGTCGTAAAATTCGTCGTACTAGAAGGGGGCATCGAAATAAGTCGAAAATGTCAATGAATATATGCTCTAAACGGCACATTTTTCGAGTTAAGACCTTTTAAAGCTTACAATCGAGCACGCGAAGCGCAATTGCCACGCGTTGCGTCGCTCTCGATTGTAATTGACTAGCTTTAAAGGGTACTAACTCGAAAAAAATGCAGTTTAAACCATATGTTCTTTGACATTTTCAACTTATTTCGGAGCATTATATCAGTACGCAAAACTTTACAACGACGTTTATCAATTTATATTTCAAACAATGCCATATGGTAGAATGAATTCTTATAAAGAACGCAATATATAGTAGTTTCACCTCTGGCTGGGGACAGAATTCACTCGCTATTTCACCCGTGAATTGTAAGAGGCAAATAAAGGCTGCTTTTTTCCAGGGCACGCTCTAGGGGCCGGCAATCCGGACATTTATCCGGGGCAGCAAATTTAAAGGGCGGCATTTTGGTTGTGAAGGTGACAAAATATTTATAAGTTAAATATTTCATTAATCGAAATTTATATTTGACGATTTTTTCTTTGGCTAAATTACCATGCAATTTACATTTCGTAATTACTGTTTTTGCCTAAAACTTAAAAAATATTTGCAATCCTTAATTCTGAAGAGAACAACCATAAAAGAGGGCATGTTTAATTAAATAACAAAATAGGCTAGGTATCTAAGTCGCGCAACGCATAGAACAGCATGCAGGACGCTGCGTGAACTTGTTTGAAACAAGAATGAGAAGGAATATCAGGCATCAACTTATTACCTATAATTATAAAAGGGCGATTTCGTTACACAATTGCATTATTCTTGCTAATACGTGATGATAACCATTTGATTTTTATTTAAAATAAAAAATAAGGCGGAGTGTGATAAGTGCGGAGCAGTTTTTGCAAAGTTGGACTTTAAACACAAGTATTTTAACTTATCGTATAAATATTTAACAGGGTCGTTAACAATCACATGGCGCAGCTATTACTGTTTAATTCATCTTTGGAAATTTTAAATTTGCTACAAGATCGTACAAAATGTCAGCTACTCTGCATTTAACCCGAAACGAGCTACGAGTGTATGTGCAAGTTAAATAAGTTTTGTAGTTTATTTACGCACTCTAATTGGCAAGAGCAGAATTATGAACAAATCTACTATAAAATGCTTTTTTACCACATTAATATAGGTTGTTTCGTTTTAGAGTTATCCTTTGTTAAAGAAACAAGGATTGAACTCTGAAATGTGAGAGGCGGCATACTGAAATAAAAATATCAAAAATATAAAGTGATGTAAGTACACAAATTGTTATTAAACAGCTTGTGTATAGTCAACCTCTAAGAAGTTGAGCTCTGAACCACAAAGTTTATTCTTAAAAACGGGTGAGGGGTTGAAAATCGAATGTGCTACTTTGTGCGGGTTAACGGCTAGAATCATACAGTAAAATAATTAAGGTTTAAATAAATTATAATTATTAAACCATAATTATTTTATTGTGACTCTAGCCGTTAAACGATACAAAGTGGCACATTCGGATTTTAACCTCTCCCCTTTTTAAGAATAGACTTTGCGGCTAGAGCTCAACTTCTCAGAGGTTGACTATACTTAAATCACTTTTGTTCTTATTTTTGTTTTATTTCACTATACCTCATCTCATATTATTTACTTTATATCACTTTTTATTTTTTTCAAAGTACAGTAACACCCCCGTTTAACGCAGGGGATACGTTCCAAGGAAACCAAGTGCTAAATGAAACAGCGTTATATTAACATGTAAATAATAGGAATAGGTGAAACAGGACAGTGAATAAAAAATATACGTACCATTTTTTTAATTTTATTTTATAACACGTATTATTACTATTGTAAGGGAAGGTTGCTATGATTGGACCACCTAACTTTGTGATAGTGTTATTCATCAACCATCACTGATAAAATAAAACCATTTTTTCTTTTTCGTGTAATATTTACTTTATTAGTAAATAACTACAAAAACAGTTTAACAAAATTAATCATTTTTGAACATTAACAAAAAAAATTATTGGTCGTTGCTTTTTTTGGACCATAGTCTCCTTGATTGAACCACTAAGATGCCATCATTGGACTGTGGGAAAATACAAACATGTTCCACATGTGATCCAATCAAGATACTTGTGATAATCACATTTAACATCAAGTAGAAAATTATTTGGAAATAAACATAGTTTAGTCATATTTACTTAATGTTTATTTATTACTTAAATGCTTACAGATATTATTTAAAATTATTATTTATGTTTTGCATGTTGGACATAGGTATTTCTTCAAACATCTAATGCAAGCGCAATCTTCATGGACCCACCCTTTACACATAAGGCATTGTATCATATCTTCGATTGCGCACTTGAGGCATATTTTAGAATACCATTCCTGAATATTCTCATTACTTTTTCGTTCGGAGCCTTTTTCGATGTTTTAGACCTTTTCTGAGATTTGCTGTTAGGCCTAAGCTTAGATCTATTCTTGTTGGACATATGTATTTCTTCAAACATCTACTAATGCAAGCGCAATCTTCATGGACCCATCCTTTACACTTAAGTCATTGTATAATATCTTCGATTGCGCACTTGAAGCAGATTTTACAATATCGTTCCTTAATATTCTCATTGCTTTTTTCGTTCGAAGCCTGTAATGGAATTAACATCGACATTACATAAAAGTCGGCCGGATGGCCGCGTGGTAAAGCTTTGGCTTACCACCCTGGAGGATTCGCTTTGCGACGTTTTTCTCTTAATTTTTGTGAAATCTTTTCGGCACCTGGCGATATATGCTCTACATGAAAATTGAAACTATTGCCTGGAGTTGGTTCTGGTGAAGATATTGTTGAAGCTTCAGTGGATAACAGAGCCGGCCTTTCTGTTAGGCCTACGACTGACATTGTTGGAGTTTCATTGACCGTTGCAACTAATTCTGAAGTAGGCGCAACTAACTCTGCTAAACTGGTGGTGCTGTGCCTTGGCAGAACATCATCTATTTCTTCACCTGCTAACATTTGTGAATTTGCGGATAGGCTCAATGGATTTATTTCATTTTGCGTAACCGGTCCAGAAATATTCATAGAAATAGGCCTATCTGAATCTTCTTGGTCTGTTACAAATTCGTAGTCAGCAAATACATCGTTATTTAAAGGATAAATACCTCTCAGAAGCCATTTGCAGCCGTGCCGATAGCTGCTGCTCGACAATAAGCTTTTCCAAAGAGCATAGATACCTGAAATGTTGTCACACATCGTCCAGGATTTTCACGCAGCCATTTTTCGGTTTCATCAATGTAATAACTACTCAATGGCTTAACGAATGCAGATTGTGAGATGTATGTGCTGGAAGTGAAAGCATTACAACTTCATGCTGCTTTGTATATGATATTGCATCAAAGTTTTTGGTGTGGGTTGAATGACCATCCAGTATTAATAAAATCTTTCTTTCTGCAGATGGCTTTACAGCTTTTACGAAATGTTGCAACCATTGAAAAAATATATCTTTATTAATATATCCACTTTCTGGATTGAAAGCAAATATTGAACCAGGTGGCGCTCCATCTTTCAATTCGTCTTTTGCTCTTTTGCGTTTGAATATGATAAGTGGAGGTACGAAATAACCAGCAGCACTGACACAACATACAGCTGTGGTTGTTGTGCCACGTTCTCCACTTGTGATTGATCCAACTTGGCGTTTACCCTTCAAAGCCAAAATTTTTCGAGGTTTTTTTCTGCACGGTAGATAGGCCAGTTTCATCAACCTTGAATATACGCTGAGCATCATTAATATCGTACTTGTCCATAGTTTTCTGAAGTTTATCAAAAAAGTCTTTAACTTTAGCCTTATTAAATCCGGTAGCCCTGTTTAATGAAGTAGCTCTCGGTTGTCGTAGGCTCAGTGTCGGATGCCGTTTCATGAAACCATAATAACCACTTCTTTCTGCAATTTGCTTTTTTTTATTAAATCTGTTTTAAATTGTTTCGCTCAGCTAACTGAAATGCCAATCGCCTGATATCTACTGGAGTGACACCAAACAATGATCTTTCTAGTTCGAGAATATGTTCGTAAAGCTCTGTCTCTAATTCGACTGGAAGATCTCCTCTGGATCCAATTATCTGAATTTCTTCTTTGGCTTTTTTTATTACTTCCATCTAATCTTCGTTTCAGCGTTGCTTTTGGAACTCTATACATTCGACTTGTTTCATTCAAGCCAACCTTCTTTCTTACGGCTTCTAATGCCAGTGACATGCTGGTCTCATTCCACGCATAATACTTCCCTCTCTTTGCCATTCTGGAATAATAAAACATATATTTACAACCGTTCCCATGATTGGACCAGTCCAATGATAGAGGTTACCTGATGGTCCATTGATAGCAACTACGGACTTTGTCATATAAACCACATTTACAAAAAACCTAAACTATTTATCTAACAAACATTATCAAGATTCACATAGTAAAGCGTTTACTTATTGTACTAAAAAGTACAGTTACATCTAATAAATATATTCACACTTACATTCGTTTTGCTGGAACGTCGTTGCTACTTTGTGAGCATTAGCAACACAGTTAGGCTCAACTCACACGTACCACAATAGAACCCGCACACGTTGCCACAAGTTGCGTCAGCGGTTGAAGCCGACTTCAGTTAGCGGTCCGTCTGAGTTAGATTATGCGTTTCTATATTAATATAATTATAATTCACGACCGTTCACAAACAGATTACCATTTTGTAGTTGTGGTGTGGTTATGCTGTGGCTCGTGCGAGTTCAGCCTTACGCTCGTAACTCGTTCTCGTGGACGCCGACGAGACTAAAAAACAGGGATCGCACCAATCTTTCCAGGGCTCGCTTCTTGATGTCACTAGCGTTTTCTAACGACTTTCGTTTTTTAAATATTTAAGCAGTTCAATGAAAGCGCCGGTCCACTGATCGCAACCTTTCCTTATCAACCATTTCCCATACCCATAACGTTACGTTTGGACACAGAGTAAATAACATACAGAGGCGAAATTTTGCCGTTTCGGCGTAGCTCCGTTTTTATGCGCATGCGCTACTTACATCGGTATTTGAACCCATTGTACTGGCATACCAGTGCCGGATAATCAGCTACAGCTGGATTTTGGTGGCTTGCCATCTGCTATGGTGGTGAACTTTTTTGAGTTCCTGCACAACTTTCAACAAACAACTTTTTCCTGCTTCAATTGATAAGACATCGGTATTTGAACCCATTGTACTGGCATACCAGTGCGGGATAATCAGCTACAGCTGGATTTTGGTGGCTTGCCATCTGCTGTGGTGGTGAACTTTTTTGAGTTCCTGCACAACTTTCAACAAACAACTTTTTCCTGCTTCAAAGTAAAATTTTTTGTGATATTCACTTAGAATAAGTTATTCTAAGATCATTGGTATATAATTTGATAGGTTTCTTGTATATTAACGAAATTACCACTGTTTTCGATTTCAGTGCTTTCTGTTAGGCTTAGCATTTGTTCGTTAATTACTTCGCGCTCGATTTAGATATCGTGCTAATTTATATATCATTGAAATCAGCTCTTTGAGACGATTCCAAATATATATATATTGTTGTGGTTTATTTTGTAGTTTAGATTTTTGTATTTTGGCAGTTAGGATTGCCTGAGGGCAGACACATCCCCTTGGTTTTTCGTAAATAGCGTGCTTAATTTACGTTTTACATTATTACTGTTATATATATTTGTGATCCCCACATTGTGAGGATTAAGAATATATATATTTTTGTTGGTTTTATTTAAATTCATTTTTGGGTTACTCATAGAGGACAAATTGACAATTTCGAAGGGTTACTTAGTGGACTTTAGTCTTATTATCCATAGTTTATCTTCTTTTATTAATTGTAAATAGTCTTTAAGTTAATATTATATAATATAATTGGTCTTAATTAGTAATAAATTACAATATACAAACACTTTAAAAACACTTAAATACATATTGGATTTCATGGGTTCTCACGGTCGAGATCAAGCAAACTCAGAGAGGGGGATGACCGACGCTCAGTTGTTTCACCGGGTCCTCAGTAGGATTTTTACCGACCTTGATGATTCTAGTTTACGTTTAAAAGGATCGATAAGGAATGACATTAAGAAGAATTTGGCAACAATGTCAGAGATTTTTGAAGGCCTTCTTTGTGAGTATATCAAGTCGAGATCAAGATCCAGTCGAAGAATTCCAAAAGGAGATAGAACACAGGAACAAGGAGGAAAATACCTCAAAACCACTGTACTCTAAGGTGATCAAATGGAGAATTCCAAAGAAGGAGGACACAGCGGTTCTTGTGTATCCCTCAAAGGGCATGGAGGCTTTGGAATCGCGGAAGCTTTTAAAGAAAGTAAAGAAAGAGGTTGAATTGTACTCTGAGGTGATCAAATGGAGAATTCCAAAGAATGAGGACACAGCGGTTCTTGTGAATCCCTCCAAGGGCATGGAGGCTTTGGAATCGCGGAAGCTTTTAAAGAAAGTAAAGAAAGAGGTTGACCTACAGGACTTAGGAGTTAGTTTTAAGACAGCGAGAACAGTGAGGTCTGGTGTGGTGATCCCTTGTTGCACTAGTTCAGGTGCATCGAAGCTGCAAAAGAACCTTCAAGAGCAGAAGGACTATGAGGTCAGACAGACAACAAGAAGAAGACCGAGAATCATGGTAACCAGGGCCCCACTGGACATCAGTGCCGAAGCTCTTAGGAGCAACATCAAGATTTTCAATGAGCACATCGAGGGAGAGCTTTTTTCGCCGGCTAATTTCAAGCCAGTGTTTCAAGTAGGTAAATGGGTAGACAGAAACCTGTGCTCCTGGTGATGGAGGTGGACCTGAGAACACGACGAGCTATCAGCGAGAATAACGACTTTTTGAGCATCGGCTGGTCGTCCCACAAGATCAGAGACTTCTAGTTTTCGACGTTGCAGTAAGTGTTGGGCCTATGGGCATTTGGCCAAGCAGTGTAAGTCCGATGTGGACTGCCCAAACTGTGCTGAAACTGGCCATGACTCGAGCCAGTGCACAGCCCGAAGAGAAGAGATCAAGTGTACCAACTGCCTGATGTACAACGAGAGGTGTCATCAGCAATCATCCCGAGTCGATCCTAGTCACGGTGCCCGTGATCGGAGTTGCCCCTTTTTTAGGTACCAGTACTAATGCAGACCATAAATATACACACAGCACTAATGCAGACCATAAATATACTACAAATTAATTCAGACAGATCATGTCAGCTAGCTGACGGTTATACACAGCACTAATGCAGACCATAAATATACTACAAATTAATTCAGACAGATCATCTTCTGCAACCAATCACTTAGTGAAATATATACATGAACACAATATACACATAGTTTTGATACAGGAACCATATGCGAAACAGCATACACTGGGGTTTCCGAATCGTTTTCAAGTATACACTTTGGGCATTGCCACAGCGGTAGTTGTCACATGTAATGATATAGTGGCATCACTTATTCCGGATATGACTAACGAGATTACCACTTCCATTTTAACTGAACATAATAAACACAAATTAATACTGAATTCTACATACTTCACTCCAGCTGGGGACATTGCGACACAATGTGACATCCTTCACAACGTTGTTACCAAAACGACTTACCCTATGATTATCGGGCTAGACTCTAATGCTAGGTCAACCGTGTTGTGGGATAGATTACAAAGTAGACGTGGCGAGATATTTTTAGACTTTTTAGTAACAAACAACTTCGTCTTTCATAATAATAATACTGAACCCACTTTTAGGGGGCATCAAGGTCAAAGCTTTATAGACTTAACAGTATCTAATAGAATTGCCGCAAAATACATCAACCAGTGGGAAGTTAGTCCGGACGACTCCTTATCACAACACGCATACATCCGTTTCCAAATTCAATTTGAAATTGGTAACTCCCTTTTTGGCTTTGAGGAATACAACAGTAATATATACAACATTTCCAGAGCTAATTGGGACTCTTTTCAATTAGACTAGATGGAAGGGATATACAGGATCAACTGCAATTTGGCTATAATGTTCATAGCATCGTAAACAATTACACTTCACTCGTTAAGTACTGCTATGTGGAAGGGATTACCGATATACAGGATCAACTGCATTTTGGCTATAATGTTCATAGCATCGTAAACAATTACACTTCACTCGTTAAGTACTGTTATCAAAGAAACATTCCATTTGCCAGTAAGAAAAAACATAGTGTGCCATGGTGGACTCCACAGCTCATGAGATAGAGGAACTTAGTAAACAATTTACGCAGAAAGTTCCAGTTAAGCCGTAACCAACACACTCACGACGCATTACATAGGGAATACATGTTGGCCAAAAGGCAATACCAAAAAGAAATGCGTAATAGTAAGTCAAGGTCATGGAAAGAGTTTTGTGACGTGGAGAGTAATCGCGATCCGTGGGGTAAAGTATACTTCTTTCTAAAATTATGGAGCCTTCTTAGACCAATCTAAGACATTTCCCTATCTTTGACATCAGAGATGTACTTTTCTCAACCTATAAGGTTAAGATCCCCGTCCCTGACGCCATAAGCGAGGGGCCCGATTTGGGTGAAGTAATTTGGTTCTTACTTTTTCCTTTTAAGGAAATGATATCCACTCCCCGAGCTCTTTTCTCCGATCAATAAAACTTGTCATTAATTGTCTCCTATATCTTAGGATGACTTGCATAAGTCATCCTAAGATATAGGAGACAATTCCACCTTTCTCTGTTAGAAAGGTGAAATAGAAATCGAATATTTACCGAGTTGATGTCGGCAGATATGTTAACGAACATCTTAGGATGACTTATGCAAGTCATCCGGATGTTACAGTAGTAAATACATAGATATAAGTTTTCACTTTGTGCGCGAACTAACAGAGAAAGGTGAAATAGAAATCGAATATTTACCGAGTTGATGTCGGCAGATATGTTAACGAAATCCTTGATCTCAGTATGTTACGCCTAAACTAATCTTATGTTTGGCGTATATATTGTACGGCACATATCGATAGGGGTGTTAGGAATCAGTATTCCTTGACATCGAGTATGTGCATTTATGCCGCAAGAGGGCGCCTACTCTGTAACCCGCGCTTTTCAAACTGGCAATATTATAGCTGTGTTCGACCTCTTTTGTCGTGTGGAGTTCGTCGTGAACAGATCGAATGTATTGTGCTCTTATCGAGAATAAAATCTATTATTAATTGACCTGTGGAACAGCGTGGTCGTCTCCTTCATTTTCTGACAAATATTAATTATAACAGTTGTGAAGGTAAGAGTTTTTCAAACTTTTATTTTTTTACAAAAGACATAATCTTTAGTTATTTTTAATTCATATATATGATAATATCAGAATCAGTAGATGCAGAACAAATCTCAGAATGTACAGAAGATGAAAGACAGGTAAATTCTGCTAAAGACATAAATGGTAATTACAAAATCAAAAGTTTATTGTTGTTATAAATTATCAATGAAAAAAATCATGATAAGCAATAAAAAGAGCTGTATATTTACGAGAATAAAATCTATTATTAATTGACCTGTGGAACAGCGTGGTCGTCTCCTTCATTTTCTGACAAATATTAATTATAACAGTTGTGAAGGTAAGAGTTTTTCAAACTTTTATTTTTTTACAAAAGACATAATCTTTAGTTATTTTTAATTCATATATATGATAATATCAGAATCAGTAGATGCAGACTAAAAAACTAATATTTAATGCAGTTCCATCATTAAGTATTAATTATAACAGTGGTGAAGGTAAGGGTTTTTCAAACTTTTATTTTTTTTACAAAAGTATTTTTTACATTATCTGTAATTATTTTTAATTCATATATTTGATAATATCAGAATCAATAGATGCAGAACAAATCTCAGAATGTATAGAAGATGAAAGACAGATAAATTCTGCTATAGACATAAATGGTAATTACAAAATCAAAATTTTATTATTGTTATAAATAATCAGGTTATATAATTGATATATATTATTATTGTTATAAAATATAACGTTATTGTTATAAAATATCAATGAAAAAAATCATAATAAGCAATAATAATAGCTGTATATTTATTCACCATATATTTGTTTTAATAGGAAATTTCCAAGGTTCATCCTTAATAAGCTCACCAGTACAACAATTAAAATGTGATTGTAAGTTTAAAATTTATTTTATGCAGATTTTTTTTATTAAATGTGCAAGTATTGTGTAGCTTGCATGTAGAATTAATTTATAAATATATAGTTAATGAGTTTTTATTTCTTTATAGCTATTTCAGTCCTGCCAGGACCAAGTATGCCAACACCAAGAACAAGGAAAAAATTGCTACATTTAAAAAAAATAAAAGCCCTACGCAATATTTTATACAAATACAATTTAAATGTTGAGTCTCACCAAGTGAAATGGTCTTACATCAGTGAACAAGGTTCACCCTCAATAAGCTCACCAGTACACCAATTAAACTGATTTAAGTTTAAACTTTATTTTATGCAGGTTTTTTTATTAATTGTGCAAGTATTGTATAGCTTGCATGTAGAATTAATTTATAAATATATAGTTAATGAGCTTTTATTTCTTTATAGCTATTTCAGTCCTGCCAGAACCAAGTATGCTAAAACCAAGAACAAGGAAATAATTGCTATATTTAAAAAAATTCGAAAACGTTTTAGAAGTCGTTTGTTTAGAGCAAACACTTATTTGTATAAATTCAAATCATTAAAGAACAATGCAAAGGTACAGATTAATGAAATTGAAAACATTATAAAAATGTCTTCTAAATATTTAAGTGGTGAGTCCTTGCAACTATTTCGAACACAGTTAAGGATGAGCAATAAAAATAAATATTCTTATCGATTGCTATTTCATGAAAAAAAATTTGCTTTGCAGCTATATTATCACAGTCCACATGCCTACAAGATTAAGGTTAAGCAATATAAATAAATATTCTTATCGATGGCTATTTCGTGAAAAAAATTTGCTTTGCAGCTATATTATCACAGTCCACATGCCTACAAGGTAATGTCACAAGAATGTCTTCTAAATATTTAAGTGGTGAGTCCTTGCAACTATTTTGAACACAATTAAGGATGAGCAATAAAAATAAATATTCTTATCGATGGCTATTTCATGAAAAAAAATTTGCTTTGCAGCTATATTATCACAGTCCACATGCCTACAAGGTAATGTCACAAAACATTATACTTCCTTCTGTTCGATCTTTGCAAAACTGGTTGAGCAAGATTTCATTAGCTCCAGGACTTTCATCTGAAGTTATAAGAAAACTGAGGGAGGCAGCACAAAATATGGATGAAAACAAAAAATTTTGTTGCTTATTATTTGATGAGATGAAAATAAAATGCAATTTATCCTACAATGAAAAAAAAGATTTAATTATGGGATTTGAAGATTTTGGTTTTGAAAGTAACCAAAGGCTAGCTGATCAAGCATTTGTTATAATGCTTAAGGGAATAACATCCAATTGGAAACAACCTATTGGATATATTTTTTCACATAAATTTACTCCAGTTGCTGTCATTACTAAATATATTAATGAAACTATTGAGATTATTGAGAGCATTGGGCTAAATTTAAAGGTGATTTTGTGATCAAGGAACTAGCAACTTATCATTTTTTAGACAATTAGGTATCACACCTGCAAAGCCATATTTTATATTCAGAAGGTTTCATTAGCTCCAGGACTTTCATCTGAAGTTATAAAAAAACTGATGGAGGCAGCACAAAATATGGATGAAAACAAAAATTTTGTTGCTTATTATTTGACGAAATGAAAATAAAATGCAATTTATCCTACAACGTAAAAAGATTTAATTATGGGATTTAAAGATTTTGGTTTTGAAAGGAACCAAAGGCTAGCTGATCAAGCATTTGTTATAATGCTTAAAGAAATAACTTCCAATTGGAAAAAAACCTATTGGATATATTTTTTTCACATAAATTTACTCCAGTTGCTGTCATTACTAAATACTGTATATCAATGAAACTATTGAGATGATGAGAGCATTGGGCTAAATTTAAAGGTGATTTTATGTGATCAAGGAACTTGAAACTTATCATTTTTTAGACAATTAGGTATCACACCTGCAAAGCCATATTTTACATTCAATAACAAGAAAATGTACTGTATGCATGACGTTCCTCATTTAATAAAAGCCCTACGCAATATTTTATACAAATACAATTTAAATGTTGAGTCTCACCAAGTGAAATGGTCTTACATCAGTGACTTTTATAAAAGGGATAGTCAGCAGAAACTTAGAGCAGCACCAAAATTAACCGAGGCTCATATTATGGTTCCATCTTGTGTGAAAATGAAGGTCAAGTATGCAACACAGGTATTTAGTTACTCTGTTGCACAAGGGATATGTACTCATGTTGCATTTGGAGCCTTACCAGCTGAAGCTGCTTTTACTGCAGATTGGATA
>AYEL01063604.1:0-30089 GCA_000484575.1 Olivierus martensii
TAAAGATAAAAATTTTGTTTTCACTTAATAGAGCTGTTAAATTATTCCTTTGATTATAGTAAAGAAGAAAGTGAACGTAAAAAGTAATAGTATAAACATTTTATTTATAGAATAATTAATAAACGTAATTTTACTCTGTCATATTTTTCATATTTAAATTTGCATAATTTCTTCTACTACTGATTAGTTAATGTTCTTTTTTTCGTTAAATGATTACAAATATATACTTTAGACGCTAAAGACATTTTGTATTTTTTACATTTTTTTTTTTTTTCAAAATTTCTTACGTTAAATTTACATATTCATTAAAATTTAATCAGAAATTTATGATTCTATGATTTTTCATTTTTTAGTGGAGTACTTAAACCATAAGCTTAAGTAAAGCTTAAGTAATTGATTTTTCTAATTAACTGTAATACGAATATACTCACAACAAGATTCATGTTATTTTTACTAATATGATATGTTAAACAAATACTTAAAAATTTTTTAATTTAAGAAAATAAAATACAAAATAAAACAAACTGTAAAATACAAGAAAAGAGCTCAAAAATAAGATATTTAAATTTTTATAGAAACAATATTCATATGTTGATTAAAGCATACTATTTTAGTATGAAATATTTTATTACTGATTCTAGGACCTTAAATAATCTATTTTGTTTGATGAAATGTACATATAAATGCAATGAATTATAGAATAATACTTGAAGTACTTTTAAAATACAATATCTTCATATAAAAATATAGATAATCAACGACGGATTTATGTTCGTTTTGATCTCTAATCTATAACATTTAAGAGGCCCTTTCAAATGCATTTTAGCGAAACGTGAGCCCCTTGTAATTTAAGGCCCTAAGTTGTATAATCTAGTCTTAGCCTATATAGATCTGGTTCTATTTCTTTATAGACCTTATTATAGGATATAAATCACATAATCTATGAGTATTTTAAAGCAAAGCGCCAACTCGAATATCTGATGGTCGCATCTGAGTAATATATGCATTCCACAATCGCGTACACGTATGATATATTCAATATTATAACTATTTGTCAAGAAGAGATTAATTCAAATACAAAAATTAAAATCACAAATTTTCACATAATCTTAAAATAAACTTTATTGCAATTACTGTATAGAATATATACAAATGATGTATTTAAAACTGATTTTAACAATCATTTTTCATAATTAAAGTTGAGAATTAAATTTAAATTTTAACATGGAAGAGATATTTCAATGATGTAGACTTAGTTGTGCATAAATTAAAAAAATATATATTTAATTTGCCAGGCTAAATTTGCTTGATGGACATAGATTGATATAAATAAGTGGTAGTAGCGGAGATCTCTCATAGCAAATTTTCAATATTATTATTATTTTAAATTTCGAATTTATATAATTAACAAAATACTTTTAAATATTCTCTTTATTTTTTATGCATATAAATTTAAATAAATAAAAACTGTCTTCAATAAGTAATATCCATATATATACCTGTATATATAAATCGCCCCCGCTAAGAATTTCTTTTTCTAGATTTCCCATTGTTGGAAACACAATAAGATTAAAATTAATTGGCACATTTCTGACTTCCCAAGTTTTCAGTTAAGTTTCTTATCTGTCATCCCTTAAGGCTACTACCGCTTTCAGAATATTTAAATCGAAATAATAATAAAAAAAATTTGAGTTAAACAGTAAGGAAACAAGAATGGCATTCTTTACCGAAGTTGGGATTAATTCTAGAAAAAATGCTTATGATTGTTTTTAAATCTATGTTGATATAATAAAAGAAATCCGATATGACGTGGGAAATGAAAACGTGTAAACTTTCTAAGCTATTAGACAATTGTGACTACTTTAACTTTGAGACAAAGTGAGAAATGACTGAGGTTGTTTATACGATCTATTTTATCTTCAGTATTTTAAATATCAATAATTATAGATAGATATCCTGTATTGTTATGAGAAAAAAGTCAAAACAAGTGCATTGAAAATACTTTCAATAAATGCATAACCTTCGCAAGAAAGATTAATTCTAACACAGTATTATTCAGCATAAAAGATTCTTATAATTTATATTTTAAAAATCATTTTAATTTACTTGTATAATATTACAAAATTTGCAAACATCGATAGTTGAATAGATTATCTAATATTCTCTTTGTAGGCCTACTATCCATTTCCTGAAGGCATATATGATATTAAATCGATTTAGATTCTTGGTGTGGCATATAAATTAGAATAATGGCTAGGATGGTTATGAATATAAAGTAATTTTTAACATGTGCATGGTAATCAAGTTTAATGCTATCTCCGAAGGACAGCAGTAATCTGTACAGATAGGTTATTCTCTGTACATAATTCAAATTTTATCTCTATTCTAGACTAAAACAAAAATCCTAAATTTGTTAATTAAACAAATTTAATTTAAAATTGTCACCTTCATGTTGTCATATTTTCGACTTTAATAATAGTTTTAATATATTCATTACTTTATCATCTTTATCTAAAATCAGATTTAGGTCTGTAATGTATGTTGAGTTTATATGCATGAATAAGATTTGTATTTAATTTTTAATTAAGTCTATGTTTAGTAGTTTTATATGAATTTTAATGAAAATTCTAAATATAGTTTCGTATATATCTATATATTTTTATAATTTATTTAATCAAATCAATAAGTTTAATATTTTTCTGTTTTGTATGCTTTCAAAAATATAATTTTGTATATTTTGTATGTTATAAATACCGTACAGTACTGTTTTTATACCGAAAAAATAATAATCTTATTCCTGGCATTTTATGGAGTGCGAATGACTTTTTTTTTTTTGTTTTCTTTTTTCAGAAACTAGAATTTTTTTTAATATAATATTTTGATTTCATTGAAAATAATCTGTTTAACTGATATACAGTATGTTAAATCAAAAATTGGCTAGATGTCAGTAATGATATATGAGTTATATTTAATTAAAATTAAATATAATTATCTTAATAAGTAAAGAATTATTTTTCGAAAGATTTTAATTATTTCCAAAATATAATAAAGAATTATTTGAAATTTTATTGATTTTTAAATCAATATGTCATGTAAAAATTTATCTTTCAATAGATTTTTTTAAAACTTTTTAGAAAATATGGTACAGTAATTAATAATTAATTCAATAATTTTCATAAAGGAAAAGCTTTTTAAAAGCATTCAGATTAAGAATATTATGCATAGCCGTATTTTTTTTAGATTTAAAAGCATTCAGATTAAGAATATTATGCATAGCCGTATTTTTTTTTTTTATTCTATTTTATAGAAAATATATTCTCAATAAGATTTGAATTTATATGTGTGAGAATATATTTATATTCTTTTTAAAATATAAATTCAGATTCTTTTTGTTCTCCAAGTTCTTTACTCTTCTTCAGTTTCTGGAAGAAAAATCTGATTCTTTTTGAATGCATTTTTTTTTTTTTTGTTCTTTATTTTTTCTGTAAGAATAGGAAACATGAATTCTTAAAAACTATATTATTTTAGTTGCTAATTATTTAGCAGAAAGC
Source organism: Olivierus martensii (assembly GCA_000484575.1). Taxonomy (NCBI): domain Eukaryota; kingdom Metazoa; phylum Arthropoda; class Arachnida; order Scorpiones; family Buthidae; genus Olivierus; species Olivierus martensii. Next base: position 3,552 of record AYEL01063604.1, read on the forward strand.
AAAAGAGAACAGACTGACTTCTTAATTACAACACAGAATCCTTTGATGAATATTTTCAGATGCCATCCACTAATTTTTTTTCTCTTTTTTATAGAAAGAGTTCTGTTTTAATGATTTTTTTGTAGGTCTCCCTCCACGGGAATAGTTGTAGCCCATGGATGTAACTGTTCCCGCTTCTTAGTCTCGCTGATTGGAAAGAGGCGTAAAAAAAAGTTAATAAATAATGCACAATATGATATATCCACATGACAAATAAACAAAAATGTTGAAGTATAATAATCTGATTCCTTTTCGTTCTGAAATTTTTTTAAAATCATTGAGCAGGTCAAGAAATTTTAATCACTAAAATAAGAAATATTTTAGAAAATATAAATAGGTATTTAAATAATAAAAACTTCATTAACTTCATAAAGTACATTAAAATCTCAATATTTTAAAGAAATTTATGATTTTATTTGGGCCGCATTCACAAGGGGTGCTTGCGAACTGGGTAAAAACAAAAGGAACCAAACTTTATAAATAAAGGTAGTATCGATAGATTGTTCGATCAGTCGATTATTAAGAGGTATAATTCTAAACGCTTAATCAACAATCAAATTCGGAATTCATTCATGACGTGGAAGAGAAAAATGCGAGGTGTAAGGCGGTCAGTGCAAACGCTACGTCAGCACTGGTTGCATAGCAACACGTGAGGCGGTCCATCAAAGCATATCTTTGCGCCGACCGCCGCTACAGTCAGCGAAAAGATACGTTCCGAAAAAGGTCCGCTTTTCATGGAATAGTCAGTTTTGGACCAGCGGTCAAGAGAATAAGTTCCGTCGATTACCAGTGCACTCAAGGGTATTTATTGTTTAAGTTCTTTTAGTTTCATATACACTAAATCAGCTCAACTAACAAGTTCAAACAAAAATTTAAACTAAAGAAACTCTTTTAGTTTCTTAACTATAATTAAAGTTCTGTTTTATAATTTATTAATGTAGCTTTATTTACATGTCGAAAACCTTCCTGGAATCTAGTTGACTTGTAAAAGTTTTAATCTTTACGTTCCGTTACACGATTATCGTTTGATTTTTTTTTTTGGTTAAAAATCTAATTTAGAGTGACAATATATTCCAAGACATGTCGAAAACCTTCCTGGTATCTAGTTGACTTGTAAAAGTTTTAATCTTTACGTTCCGTTACACTATTATCGTTTGATTTTTTTTTTTGGTTAAAAATCTAATTTAGAGTGACAATATATTCCAATCCAAGTAAGAATGTAATTTAATACTTATCGAATAAGTTTGAAAAGAGAGAGAGAGAGAGGCGGGCAGCCTTGACAGAATGTGGACTTCAAACTTTTCCTTGTAAACAACTTCCGCTCTTTCTATATAATTTACACATGGCATACTGTTAAGAGCAGTGAAAATCTAAAATTTGAATGGGGGGAAAATAGATATATTATACTGTATTATAGATTTACTGTTAAAATAATGATAGCCATGTTTTAAAATTCTTATTTTTTCTACTTTGATTGAAAAAATTTATTTAATAGATAATGGATTTTATATATAACTATATATCATGATATATTGTATTGATTTTATATACTGTATATTTATTAGATATTAATAGATTTTACACATTGCGCCATCTATCAGCTAAAATATTACAAAATTTGTTTAAATGCATTTATAAATAATTGCAATTATATTTAATTAGCTATAGGAAATAATTTTATACTAATAATTAAATAAATTTACTTTTAACTTGCGAATAATTGCAAAATTTGTTTCAGCCGTAACATTTATTAATGTTTGAGAAATTAAAGTTTATCACTATCATAATCATTATTGTTTAGATTTAATTAAACTAGCAGATGACGTAATACTTTATCGAAAATATGATCGGTATTTTTTATTTTTTATTTTTTGCTTCCAACGCAAATTTTTAAACTTGTTAGTTTAAATGTTCATAAAATTGACATCAGAGGGAGCATTTCGCATTAAAAATATTCAAAAATATTAAAAAAAATTAATATACAGTCCAACGAAATTTTTATCAAATTTTTTTCTCGGTTAATACCAATAAAAAATGCATTTAATTTTTCGACGACGTATCGATAAATCGATTGGGTTAGAATTGTTTATTAAGCTTGGACGATTTATTCTAGCGATGATTAAGATTCGGGTCGATAAAGTTCGATTTTCTACAGCCGGAGGGGCGCCACCAAGCGAAGAACAGTGAGAATAACGATAGAGGCAGACGATCAGTTGGCTGCTAGCCGAACTCGGATGTCGATGAGATGCCGGCATATTCCTGGATTTAAATCCGTTTCTTCTGGATACTTCTTGAAAATTGTCGATGGAAACAAGGTAGAAAAGATGGTTCCTATCATTACGGAACTATAGATAATGATCTGGCAAAGATTGCAACTTTGTCCAGTCATCTACCTACTAATATGGATCGCACAAGGATTACACTACAGAGGTAGGTTATGTCGATTTATTCTCTAAATACGTTAAAAAAAGAAAAAAGAAACGCGAAAGTTATTACAAAAAAATTATATATAAACCGCATAAACGAGTTCGAACGGCTTGATTGCTGTATATAAACATGTCTGATGCCGCAACATAGCGATAATTTTTAAATTATCCAGTTGTGTTTATATTAGTAATATTTTAAGAATTTCTGATACGATACTTTCTCCGCGATGATAATGCGAACTTGCATACGCCCGAATTTTCTCGATAATCAGATAAATGTCTGATTCAACCCATGAAAACAATCGACGCTCCGGCACGTCATTCTAGTGTTTAAACCGTAGTGGCCATTTTGGCATTCCGTGTCCGTTCGGGTTTCTCGCGTGTAACGACATTCTCAGCACACGAACTTAATAAGGAAGTATAATCATCTCCACGCTAATTAGAAATTAAAGAACTGCGGAAGGGCCCCCTTCCCCTACGAACCGTCTCTTTCTCTGAGACCCTAGCTTACGTCACTGCCGATGCGCAGGGTCCCTCTCGGCTTTGTATATTTTATATATATGTGTATGTCTAGAGCGGAGGAAAATCGATTTATCTGGCATCACCGCCGTATGACCGTAGTTCGGTAGCATATGACCCAAATGGCAGTAAACTTATTTTCTTTTAATAAACGTTTACAGTATTTAGCTATTGTTAAGAAAAAGACGACCTCATAGCTGACAATCTCTTATTAAACGCTCATCTCGATATGGTACTTCAACTAATGTCCTTCATTTGTGTCAGTCTGTGGGAGACATTCTTGTTGGCCTAAATTTTCTAAAGGAATCCATTTAAAGATGTATAGGACAAAAAGTCCTGAACATCTCCGCATATAAAGGTATTTAAAAGGTTATTGACTTGGCTGAATTGACATTATACCATTTTTCACGCAACCGACACTTAACCCGTGTGTCGTACCAGAACTGTCGTTTTCCGGATGACTTATCTTAAATCACACACATATATACACACTACTTCCCGTCATTACACACCATTATTGATTTTGTGTGTTACAAATACAAAATATTTACACCGCGACTGAGTTTCCTTTTCACGATAACATTCACACTTGGAACACAATAGAGAGAGGTAGGTAGGTCTCCCTTCTACCATCTGTCTCTAGTCGAGATCATGAAGCCTCCAGGCTAAGACAGCAGCTGTATCGCATGCACGATTTAGCAGAGAAGCCTATCACGATCTGTATCTTCACCTTTGACCCTTCTCTCTCTCTGTGCATTGCTGGGAGTGGTGTGCTCCCGTTTTTAGGTAGTATGATGGTAATAAACCGTGTCAGAGAAAGTTCGTGACACAAACCTATGTTCCTCTTCTTTCTTCATTTTTGGTATTCGTTCAGGGGCGTTTTTTAAGATTTGACTGAAAATCCGTTTCTATTCGTATTCGAGGCAAAGACAATCTTTTAGATTTTGTTTAATTTTCAGCATTTTCACAGATTAAAGTTCTTCACTGTAGAGAATTAAGGGAATCATATATAGTAATCAATTTTCTGATCATAGAATAAATTAACTATTTTAGCATATTATTCGATGACTATAATAATATATTCGTAATCTAACTATTGTGATACTTAAAAGTGTAAAATTATCGATTTCCGTTTTACGGAGATTTTTTTTCACTGGATTTTTTGACCCTGAGGTCGATTAACTAGCTTTTTGACCCTTCACATTTCATTACTTGTATGCGACTGTACTTAAATGAGTTAATGTTTCTTGGAACTGCAACAATTATTTAGTTATTCACATCAGTTGTCCTAATTAAAGGTTAATTAAGATAAGAGGAATATTATCAGCACTATTTTTTGTGTAATTTTTATGTTGTTGTATAAAGAAAAAATTCATTATCTTATATTTATATTTCGACAGATGATGATCAAGTGGATCACATATACGTTCAAGTTGGATTCAATGTTACTATCCAATGCCGTGCGGTGGTGGAAGCTAAGACGGTGCACAAAATCGAATGGTGGAAAGAAGACAAGAAGATTGTGGAAATTCAAGGAGAACGCAAATCCACATGGGAGGCCGCATCTCACGTGTCCATTCTACCTAACACGTATGCTCTATATTTTCGAAGAGTACGCACGGAAGACAGCGGCGAATATGTATGTGCTGTTAACGGGAAGAGACGCAAAGACGGAGTTGCGCGACTTTTTGTTCAGGGTGAGTGCCTAGAGATAACATCCAGAAAAACTTTTGCCTTTTTGTTTATAAATCTGATATGTATAAGGAATTAAAATTTGTGTACGTATTTATCTTGTGGCGAAATATCGATCGCTATCTGTCCTCCTCTCGGAAAACTATCGACCGTCTTCATCTCCCTACTTTCCCGGTTTCGTGAGATGGTGCCTCATCCGATCACTTAATTCGTAATTCGGCCACGGTATTTGTCAACATACATCACGTGATAACACCGCATTATTCGTCCAATTACTATCCAATACTCCGCTTTAATCGACGGTTAAAAAACACTGTAATAAAGATTATAAAGAAAGTTAATCAAAATTAAACGAATAATAAATAGCCAAAAACCATTGTGGTTATGTAATTATATTGTAAAAAATTAAACGAAGGTAAATTAATAATTGGATAAGTAAAAGAAAGAAAAAAGAAATTTTTAATTAAATCTTATGCATCATAAGTTCAATAACCGAGTTTAATATATTACGTATAATGAAGTTACTAGCAATATTTATTCTAGATTATATAGTATTTACTTTAGGTTATACAGTATTTATTGTAACGATTGGGATTTATGGATTTCGGTACCAATTCATCTCTACTATTATACTGTACAGTAGAGTTGGGGTTGCTCACCCTTTACACACAAACGATTGTTCCTTGGACAGTTCGAGGTTTAAATATAACTGATTGGTTATATAGAAGCGGAAATGACACTCTATTATTTCCTGCGTTGTAGTAATTGGAGACGGGAAGAGTCAATAAGATAATGACGTCACGCGGTTATGGTAGTTTTGTGTACATGTTTAGAGAAAAAATGCATACGAGGCCTGTATACATTCTCGTCTAATTCTAAAATCAATATAGTATTTGGTTCATTACTACTGTCAAAGTTCGTTTTTAAAGTACAATAGGACAATAGAAATGTGGTTAGCTAAAAATGTTTATCGATTGGAAAAGATTGATTTTGTATTTGGCATAAATTTAATTTGAATGCTAATAGCATATGTTTATTTTTTTCTTCCGGTGTTTAGAGAAAACATGACTTGTTTGAATTCGCATGGATGCTTTGAGGGTTTTTAGACTTAGAAAAGATAAAATTGCAAGAGTGAAATACAGTTTTGTGAATAGCAATAAGCACTTAAAGTTTAGGGACTAATTTATGAAGTGAAATATTATACAATTATGACAATAAAATATATTTAAATAGAGAATTAAATATTACATCAATTGAATACATAAATTCATATGTGAAAGAGATTTGGATTTAGAGCTTATGTCAGTTAATACTCTAAAAACTGAAATTGAAAAAATAATATATTTTCCGTTATTATTTTTTTTTGTATTAAATATTATCTCAAATATAAGATATTAACCTTCCTGTAAAATTTTACAATTTCACAAACTAGCAAGAATCATTAAATTTATTTCATCTTGTGTTTCCTTTTGTAATTTCGAATTTTGTACGTCATCGCATCAAATTTTATGTTAAAGTAGCGACAATCAATAATACCCATAAAAGCCGAGTAACTGGAACACGCTAGCACTTTTGTAGAAAAATTCGATTTGAATCAGAAATTATCCATATATTCGATTCCGTTCGAATCAGATCGATTCGAATGGAATCGATTTTTGATTTAATTAATCTAATATAATCTTTAACATATCTTTTATAATTAAAGCAATTAAATATCGATTATTCAAAAGCGATAATAGAAGACGTAAGTTAGTTTTTAGTGAGATCCTTTGGTTACTATAAAGCTTGATGACCCTCAACCATGACGTGTTCCCGAGTGAAAATCGGAAGGGCTGTCGCCAGCCAAGCGTAGCTTTCACATTCGACAATATCCTTAATCGTTATGTCCTGATAGTACTGTACTTCTGTCGTCATATGATTGCTGGCAGGGACGGATTTACGCGTATTATGGTCTCTAGGCTGTAACATTTAAGACACCTCAAATGCATTTAATATTTTTTTAAAGAATCATGAAGTCCTAAACACCAACTTGTCTACCCTGAGGCCTGAGTGTCAGTTAACTTGTAAACATTAGTTCCATCCAACAAAATTTAGACTAATTAATGATATTTAAAAAATTTGGCATAAAAGGACTATGCATAGCAGGTCTGGCTAACCTAAATTGTTCCGCGTTATCCGCGGAACAATTGGGGAACTTTCAATTTTGAGTGAGCACACATTAGATAAAACAATATTTAAAAAATAAAAGTAATCAAATGCCATAACAAATCTATTTTATTCATTGTTTGTAAAAAGGATTATATGGACAGCGAACTCGTAACAATATTAAGTTTGATGTGCCACGGGCGAAAAAAAAAGGCTATGGAGCACTATGTTATTAGTGATATAAAAATCACCACCGGCCGACAAAAGAATGCGTCAGGCCGCGGTTTAGCCAGGCTTGATGTGTAATTTATATATAATGCTTTTCAAATATCAGTGATGTATTGTAGGCACACGCTAATAGTATATGTGTGTATATATACATATATATCTAGGAATAAACGAAAATATATGTTTATAAATTTACTAAAATTTTATAGAAAAATCGTACTTGAAAAAATTAAATACAGTGTGGCCTGTATACTTGTATAGTAGTGTAATTGTGATAACTTTTGGCTAAAAATGCATCAAAGATTTTTTATTTTAAAATGTTTTTTGGTTGCTATCTTTTTTTCATTTCAGCTTTACAGAGAATTTGTTGAAATTTATTTATTTAGTTCTGAAAAAATTTAAATGCACAGAATGGTTAATTTCTAATAGATCTAGAAACTATGGAAAATAGACTTTGTATTTATCTTGAACTTATTATAAGTAAGAAATTATAGAAATTTTTTGCTTCTTATTTACTAAATATGGATTTGTTGACTCTTTTTCATTTAAAATGGAATAAAAGTGTATATGAATTAGATTTGTATTGATATTTGTTCATCTGAAAGATAACTCGTGTAAATATTATCCAATTTGAATAAAATTCATATACGTTTTTCTGACCTACTAGAAAACCAAATTTCTTGAAAACTATCAGCATGGAGTTCAATATTACCCTACTGATAATGAGAGAAAAGATGTTCACATATTTTGAGGCAGTATTTTAAATAATTATATGATTTGAATGAAATAAATTTCATTCAGATCCTATAGACGACATATTCAAGATATGATTGGGACTTTCAGGAAACCAATATTGTATATTATTTTAGAAAATCGAGCCTGTTCAAGATGATTGTTGTGGAATTATAACTCATGTTATTTTTCGTAAATATTATCTGATTTAAATGAAATTCATATATATTATTGGTATCAAAATACAGTGGGTGATCGGTTAACGAACTGTTCGGGTAACGAACACTTTCGCGAGAGATTTTTATGTTCGGAGCACAAATTCGGATAACGAACACTTCACAGAACAAACTGTGGAACCCGCGGACTGACGGAATGACAGGTCAGCCGGATGGCCACGTGGTAAAGCTGTGGCTTACCATCCTGGAGGATCCGGGATGGTAAGCCACAGCTCGGGCCGGACCCGGACTCCTCCAAATTTTCAGGAAGGGTCCGGGTCCGGCCCGTTGAACTTCATCCTTCAACCATCTGGTTGACCCCATCATGGGTGTTGGCCAGCCTGTGATGAGCTCTATAAGTAGTCGTCGCCAGATAAAAATATCTCACGAGGATATGGTAGCTTAACTAACCTAACGGAATGACAGGCTTAGACCTTGCGCATTCGTGGACGAACTCGGAGACAACTTAAAACAAATCAAAGATTTATTAAAGAAGGTAAGGAGACAACGTAAAACAAATCAAAGATTTATTAAAGAAGGTAAGAGAGTGAAGACAATGTAAAACAAATCAAAGATTTATTAAAGAAGGTAAGAGAGAGAGACAACATAAAACAAATCAAAGATTTATTAAAGAAGGTAAGAGCTCAGAGACAATTTAAAACAAATCAAAGATTTATTAAAGAAGGTAAGAGAGACGAAGACAACATAAAACAAATCAAAGATTTATTAAAGAAGGTAAGAGAGAGAACAATTTTTTGGTGTTAGAATGGCACCCGTACCAGGTTAAGGTCAACAGGCTTAAACAAATCAAAGATTTATTAAAGAAGGTAAGAGAGAGATTTTACAATATTTATGTTAGAATGGCACCCATACCAGGTTGAGGTCAATAGGCTTGGGGATCCTAGTTAAAATGGCACCCATACCAAGTTAAGGTCAATAGGCTTGAGGATCTCTTGGGGAGATCTACAAATCAAACATTTATTAAAGAAGGTAAGAGAGAGATTTTACAATTTTTTGGTCTTAGATTGCACCCATACCAGGTTGAGGTCAATAGGCTTGGGGATCTCTACCACGTCAGAATGAGGTCAATAGGCTTGGGATCTCTACCACGACAATGCTGTTAATCACTTCTGAAAAATCCTGAAGAAGAGAAAAAAAGCAATCGACATTTGTCAGATTCTTTAACGGAAAATAAACCTAATAGATTAAAATGCAAGACTATGTATGTATATGTTATGGTTATTCCATTTTATCCAAGATATAAACGATTAAATAAATATATACATAAGTTACATATGTATAGTAATCGTTTACATCTTGGATAAAATGGAATAATCGGCAAATATTTTTAATTATATTTATTCAGAATACAATATATTATCATTAGACGATCGAGTGTGCTGAAAGAGATTGGAAAATCAAATTTTTATTATAAGTCTAATGATCGATTTTGATCATTTTCAAATTTCATAGAGTCCTCATCGTTATGTTTTGATAATTCCTATTGTGTTTCTGTCATCATATGGTTGTTAGCAGGACTGGATTTATGGGTATTATGTCCCTAGGCTGTAACATGTAAAATACCTCCTCAAATGCATTTAATATTTTTTTAATGAAGCATGAAGCCCTAAACTGCAATTTGTCTATCGAATATATAAATCTGGCCCTGAATGTGAGTTAACTTGTAAATATTACAGTTTCATCTAACAAAATTTAGACTAATTAATGATATTTAAAAAATTTGGCATAAAACGACCATAAATAGCGAGTCTATGTAAACCAAATAATGGAAAGAGTTGTATAATCTTTTTAACTTATTCATAGGAAATAAGTTGCATGTAAGCTTATTTACTTTGTTCTTATATTTGATTGTCTACCCATCTACAATATATTTCGAGAATTAATATTGTAAAGCGTTTAAATTTTGGGACTCTTCACATATTATGCAAAGTATGTGCCTATTTTGGGAGAGTTACTCACAATATTCTTATAAGATGGAGGCATTAGAATCAAGAATGGCGACCGTTTGAAACATTAATATGCAGAGATTTCTGAAAGTGTTTTCGCTTTTAATGGTATTGTAATAATAAAATATTAGATGTATTTTAAAACAACAGATTTATATAATTACTTTTTCCATCTGAATCAAACTATCTGCAATATATCTTAACAGCAAAAGATTAGAGCATTCAAATATTAGGTGATCATTTCATTTTATCCAAGATATAAACGATTAAATAAATATATACGTAAGTTACATATGTATAGTAATCGTTTACATCTTGGATAAAATGGAATAATCGGCAAATATTTAAATGCTCTAATATTTTGCTCTTGCGATATATATAATATACTGTACAGTATTATATATATAAATATATAATGCAGCATACAATATTACATTGGAAGGTTGAAGTAAGTGTACTTTGTAATATAAATTATATTAGAAAAAATCCATCTCCAGTTATATTGAGATAAGCTATAATTTGAGAATTGTTATATGATAAAAGTTAATACTGTATTTACTAAATTTTATTAATAATTTTCCTAAAATAAATATTAACGAAATTTATTTAAATAAATGTAGTTGTTTAGTAGTAATTTTTGTTATTCACAAATGAAATTATTAAATTTTAAATCAAGTCATAACGAACGAGGTGATATAATTATGAATTAAATAAACCAAGCAATTTACTTAGGATTACCTATTTGTAAAAATGTACTCTCTCAAAATTATTTTTCTCATTGAAAAGTACTGTATTTTAGATACAATACTGTATAATCTTAAACTGTTATCAGATAATTTGGTGCCCTAGCTAATTTAACTGGAGGTGGAGATAAATGAGTTAAAATAGATTGTCATAATTAGCGTCATTTCTAGAATATCGTGTCAAACAGGAAAAAAAAAAAATAGTCTTTTGTAAATAATATGACGTGATAGTAATTAAGGAAGGATTTTGTTTCATATGTTTAGAATCGAAACATATTTTTTTTTGTTTTCCTTTTTTTTTGACAGATGTACCTGACCCTCCCGGTATGCCGCTAATGATGGGATTCACTTCTAGATCTGCTAATCTTTCTTGGGCACCAAGTGGAAACAATTATTACAGCCCTATTAAATATTATGTTATATTCCTCAGGTACGTAAAAAAATATTTTCTAAAATACTGTTATTTACAATATCAGTATAGTAAATTAAAGTAATATCGATACATTTAATCGCTCTTTGGCATCCCTGCCGACCTCACCTCCAAGGAATGGTATAGCACCGTTTCCAAGTCTACCAATCAATAGAATTGAATGTGGCGTTAGTTGGCATGATGTTCGCTTACCTATGTCGAATCTGATCAACAGAACTTATAAAGAATCACCAGAATTTATTTAATTCATTAGCGTTTATGCTCGCACAGTCTGTACGTGACCTATATACGAAAGTGGCAAAGTTATTAATCTTGTATGATCGCATCCAGATGTTTTTTTTTCCCTTTCCGTAAGATTGCACAGCTGGAGTTACTAGTTGTTTGGTTTAAACTGAATTATTCTATTTTTGATCGTTTTGAGAATTAGTAACAGTTAAAATTTCAAGTAATTCGTATCTAAAGCTATAACATAACCCTTCTGATTTATAATCTCAATTATTCATTTATATTTTCCGTTTTAAGATTTAATCGATATGAGTTTTCGGGTTAACAACAAAAGTTCCAAGTTTTCTTGTATGGCGAATTCATTTCAGCTGGAAATTTTCCAGGTATACGCTGGCATCATTCTATCCAAGGTTATTAATGACGACTATTGAATATATATCACAAACCCTAAATATATATATTTTTTGAACATTTCAGAGTAGGAGAAAAAGGAGAATGGGATCTGAGGAAAGGAATCAAAACACCGAACAATCATACCAGGTTCCAGGTCACGAATTTAGAACCTTTCACTGTGTATTGCTTTCGAGTAGTAGCTGTAAATGCTATAGGAGGAAGCGAACCCAGCAAGGAATCTTACTATATGGTTACGCTCAGAGAAGGTTGGTGCAAGTTAACATATACAATATTCGGACTTATACTGATAATTAATTATGTTTACTAATAGTTCCAGAAGGAAAGCCCACTATCACAGGTGCTTACAATGTCAGTAGTTCGTCCATTCGTCTGCAGTGGGCGCCACCACCCGAGTCAACGATACACGGAGAGTTTTTGGGATATCGTATCACTTTTAGGCCTCGAGATAAACCTGAGGAGGAAAAAGTCATCTCGCTTCGCGATCCTACACTTAGAGTAAGTTATGGGATTTTGATTAAAAAATATGTGTCATTCTTTCTTTCAAAACTTCTTGAAGATCTCCATTATAAAAATAAAATTAGACAAAGGATGATGTTTTCAAGGTGAAGGTCCTTCTATAAAAATCTTTTAAGCATTTTATGCTTGCTTCTATCAACTCCCAGTTTTGTTTATAAACATTTATAGAAATGTTAGTTTTTGCATTTATTAATACTCGTTTTAGGAGATGATGTGAAACTTAAGATGCTAGTGTTAAGAACCCTTATGGCCTTGAAGGACCTTGGAGTAATGTCAAGTTTAAGGTTCGCTACACTAGCAATGAGTAATTTTAACCACTTATCATATTTCGCGATTTATTTTTATATCTGTTTTTATATTGTACAATATAAAACAAAATATTAAATGTAAGATTACATTTAAATTGTATTAAATACGATATTTTAAAATTAATTATTTATAAATAAATGAAAATTTTGAGTTGACATTAAACATGAAGAAATGCTATTATATAAATAAATGTATATATTAATATCTTTATTTGAATAAGATTAATAATTCTAAACAAATTAAAATTTGAAAGTTTTTAAAATGTTTACTTTTATATATAAGATATATTTATTTATTACTAATTTTAGTACACAAATAAACGTAGATTAATCAGATCCCAACGGTATACTGTATGTTAATATTGCATGTGTAAGTTATTGTAATTAAAAAGAAATTTGAATTAAGTTTATATTTTATCATGAATCATGCTAAATTGTATTTTAAATAGAATTTAAAAAGTGAAATGAATTTAATAAGATAAAAATCATGCAAATTGATAAACATATTTATGTTTTCAATTCTTAAAAGTTAAATTTAAGACATGAAAAAAGACATTCATTTCCACTTCTGATATATAAATATGAGAATATGATTATTTAAAGATCTGGAAATGGATTAAACTAAAGTGGGTAAATTCACAAATAGTTGTTAGTAAATAAACAGTCTATTGAGAGTGCATGTAAATTATTACTTTATTTATTTAAAAATACTAATATAAAATAATTCCCTTTTAAACCAAAATTAGACCATTAGTAATTAATTATAGTTATATACTTATTCCAAATATTTAACAAATAACTGAGCTTAGTTATAATATATTCCAATTATATAATCTGAGTAAAATTATTTTTTTTTCTTCCATTCTTAATTATTTAAATTTTAATTTTACAAATCATATAATTATTTTTTTTTTTTAATTTTTATTAAAATATATATTAAAATTAAAAATTTTAAAAATTTTTATATATATATATATTGCAAATTTTTACATTTATTCATATAACAAATTCTACTTATAATTACCATACAGATGAAGATAATTTAAAAAAAAAACTTAATATGGAATAACAATTAAACAAGTAAATTAAATTCTTAACTTTACATGTCTGTGCACAATATTTCAAAATTACAAAAGCTATGATCATGAAACTTTATATTGTTAAAATTGTTCAAGAGATTGATAAAGTACACATGCTTGAGTTCAATCTGTTGTTTAATACCCAAATTACAGTCTAATGTTAATTGAAGCAAAGGAAAATTTTATACATTTTTTTGCAAAATTATCAATAATTTTAAATTTCAACTTAATAACTCATCATAATAGTACATAACAGTAACTTAAAAAGATTAATTTATTCAAAACAAAATTAAGCATTTTTGTTTATTACAGCCTTCATCAGCTATAATCTTTCGCAAAAGAAAAATTCAAATTACATTCTAGATCATACATATAAAATTCAAATACAGATAATCTGTTCATAGTTCTAATAGAATATAATAATATTAATTAAACATAAAAAGTGCCATTAAATAACTCTAAAATAAAGTTCAACATAATATATATTACTTAATGGACCTAGGTTCAAACCTTTGCATCTTAGATACAGTCATATACAGTAATACCACTCAATTCGACACTAATCTGTCACTGAACTAGTGTCGAATTGCGGGACAGTTTTACCCATTAAAGACCATGGAAAATAGATTAATTCATTGTTGGACCTCTGTCCCACTCCCTTAATGGTGAGGTGAGAGAGATACACTATATTAATTACTTTACTATATGTATTTTACTATTGTATAACACACTAAATTACAAAATATATTATTTTACACACAATACACACAATTTATTAGCCCTTGGATGTTGCAATAAAGTCTTCTTTATTCTGTTCTTTGAATCTGTAAAACCAGCCTAGACTTGCTTTAAATTCCTCAGTTTGATCTAAGATACATCCTGTAATTTTCTTGTGCAATTCTTCAAAAATTAACCTATCTTTCTCAAGATCATTACCTGAGTTACTGGATCTCCCTTCATCTGTCTTTATCTAATCCAGGTGAGAAGCAGCTTTTCGACTTCTTCATTGATTAAAGATATATTTTTGTCAAAAATATTTATTGCTCCAACAGACACACTAGAACCCTTAATCTTTTCTCTCTCTGTTGAAAAAAAAATTGCCAAATTGCCTAATGAGTGAGGTGAGAGAGATACACTATATTATTTACTTTTTTTTTTATATATGTCGGCCGGATGGCCGTAATACACAAAACACAATTTATTAGCCCTTGGGTATTGGAATGAAGTCTCCAGCAGATATCCCAGCACCCATAATCTTCTCTCTCTGTGGCACAGTTGTCCTAAAAACGCATTACAAAATACACAACACACAATTTATTAGCCCTTGGGTATTGGAATGAAGTCGCCAGCAGATATCCCAGCACCCATAATCTTCTCTCTCTGTGGCACAGTTGTCCTAAAAACGCCATACTCGAGTTGCATTTTAATTTTTCTATCTTTCTACACTTTATCTACAATTTTTTTCTTCGTCTCTTCGCTCAATCGAGTGTTCTTATCTTTCTTCTTCTCTATGCTCAATCAAGTATTCTTCTTTCCTGAATTATTCCTCTGTTCACTTCTCCTTGAACATCTCTAAATTTCATTCAAAAAAATAATAATACGGATGTGCAAATTTTTTACTTTCTGAAAAATGCAGAATTGAAAATTAAAAGAAACAACAAAACTAACTAACTACTTTTTTATATGTGTTTTACTACTGTATAGCACACTAAATTACAAATACACAACACACAATTTATTAGCCCTTGGGTATTGGAATGAAGTATTTCAGCAGACACCCTAGCACCCATAATCTTCTCTCTCTGTTGCACAGTTGTCCTAAAAACGTAGCCCTTGGGTATTGGAATGAAGTATTCCAGCAGACACCCTAGCACCCATAATCTTCTCTCTCTGTTGCACAGTTGTCCTAAAAACGGCATACTCGAGTTACATTTTAATTGTTCTACCTTTCTACACTTTATCTACAATTTTTTTCTTCGTCTCTTCGCTCAATCGAGTGTTCTTCTTTTCGGAATTATTCCTCTGGTCAGTTCTCTTTGAACCCATCCTTACATTTCACTCAAAAAAATAACAATAATTACAAAATTTTTTACTTTCTGAAAAATGTAGAATTGAAAATTAACGCAAACAACACGGGCCAACACCAAAGTAGCCCAAAAAGAACAGCCAAATAGCGAATGACATCACACAATTCCATGCACGCGCATGGAATTGTGTCATATTCTTAATCATAATATTAGTATTATGATTAAGAATATGAATGGAGTAATTGGTCATCAAAATATGATAATAATGTAAGGTTAAAATAGAGTAAATGAAGAATGAGAATTCATGAGATGAATCTGAAAAATCACTGAATAAATCTGGAGTTGCAGAATTAGAAATCCATCCTAAAATCTTCAAGTAAAAACTTTTAACTATGCCAATAGGATGATATCAATAGCGATCATATGAAGGGAGGCACAAGAAATAGTTTAAAGAATACATTTTTATATGTTGGAAAGTCATCAGAAATACTCAAATATCGTTTAAAAATAAAATAAGAAATCAAAATTTTTGCGACAAAAATTTCGGATCTGAATGGCGATTATTTTGCCGAGTTCATACAAACACAGAATTACCGAAATTTAATTTTAATCTGAAGGTAAAAAAATAAAACTGGACTGAAGTTTTTCTTAATTACAAAAGAAAATTAAAAACACTCGTAATTCAGAATATTATAACGAATTTGGCTTTCTTTAAACATATCACGCGTGAACAACGATACAGATTTTGGGATTTAGCAAAGTTCACGTTATATGTTACTCCGCTTATTAAAAACTTCTTCGCACGCATTCAAAACTGATAAACAGTAATGCATGAAACCCATGGCTATGAGCTTTTATATTCATCATAATATTTATGAATCATTGTAAACGCTGAACTAGTGAACAAATGGAAAAACTCAAAGAAATCAGAGACATGGATTGAGATAAATTCTACAGTTTTAAGATGAAATAGAACTTATATATAAAAAATTATTGATATTATATGGCACTTAATCAATACTCAACTTTTTTGTTTAAAACTATAATTTTGAGACAATCTAAGGAAAAGATTTTATAAATACATGAACAGGTTTCATTCAAACATAAAATAATGTTTATCCTTTTTGCAAATATAAAGTATTTCAGATAAATTCCATTTGAGATATACATAAAGAGAGAAACAATACAAGCAAACACCAAAGCAGCCCAACAAGAACTGACAAATAACCATGCAGATAATAAATGCCATCTCACAATTCCAAGCACGCATAAGTGCCTTCCTGTGAAATTCAACAGTTGAATTGCAAAACTGACAAATTATGGACATTGAATTGCGAGGTACCACTGTATTAAGCATCACCTACATTTATCATACATTACTTATTACCATAGCATAATTCCATTCTTTAGAAATGTTTTCTGATTGCTGCTCATTAATATTATTATTTAATTGTCTTCTTACTATTTCTATAGATTCCCTTTTTCATAATATTACAGAGTTTAATCACTTTTATCTCTCCATTTTACTTCTATGTTATTTTCATAGCATTTTCTATCTAATGCTGTTATCATTTTATCTTTCTTTAATATCTTTGTGATCTTGCAATCTAATATTCAAATTCCTTTTTGTAACTCTAATATAATATTTTTTTTTTATAACTCTAATATAGTATTCCTTTTTATTACATTACAATTTTACATTGGAATTTTCATACATATCTGTCTTATGATCTTCATCATAATTATGTTTATCATTCCTAATCATGTTAAACATATTTTGCCTCTTTTATATGCAAGCATTTTATTTTGCTTTTTAATAGCTTTTCTAACCATTGCTGATAATCAACACATATGGTACAGTATCCTAAACTATTGCTGTTAATTCTTGTTACATAAGGTTTTCGGTTTGAGTTACTCCCTTCACTAGGTTATTTATGAGTTATCTCACACAGTCTTTATTTATCTTATTCAAAATTTTACTCATAAATTTACAATTTTAACCTTGTTTCATAAAAATATCAAACTCCAGTTCTCTTCCTTCATCATTACTACAATTGTATAGGCTGTTTTAAATAGCATATAAAAAGCTGCCTTTTTGTAATGTACTGAACTGTTCAACAAGGAGGGTATGAATACAAGACTGTATGCTGATTTCCTATAAATAATGGCGATATATGTATTTTTATTAAACTTAATATTCATATCTAAAGAATGTATTTCATAACTGTTAACTTGATCAACACTAACAGTCAAACCATATGCTTCATTTGACAACTCATTCTTAAAATTGTCAGTTTTATCAAGTCTCTTTAAATTATAAAAATATCTTCAGCATACTCAAATAGAGCCTAAACTCTGATTCATACATTGGGAGTAACTGATCTTCAAAACTTCTTAGCAGGATCTCTGTTAAAATCCCAGCCATTAGACTATCTATGAGGACACCACAAACTTATAGAATTATCATTGTAACTAAAATAAGAGTACTTAACACAAGATATATGCTATCACTTTGGTGTCCTCATAGGTAGCCCAATGGGTGGAGTTTTAGCAGAGATCCTGCTAAGAAGTCTTGAGAATCAGTTATTTCCAATGTATGAATCAGAGTTTAGGCTCTATTTGAAGCACATTGAGGATATTTTTACTTAACATAATATATTACTTAATAAAAACAAGATTAAACCTTTGTCTAAAGTACAAAGGTTTGAACTTCTTGTTTCCATTAAGTGATATATATTATGTAAATTTTTTTGTTATTTTAGAGTTAATTTGAGTGAGTATAATTTTTTTGTTGTTATTGTTTAATGGCACTTTTTATGTTTAATTAATATTATTATATTCTACTAGAACTATGATGTGAACAGATTATGTGTATTTGAATTTTATGTGTGTTTCTAGAATGCAGTTTGAATTTTTCTTTTGAAAACGATTATAGCTGATGATGGCTGTAATAATCAAAAATGTTTCATTTTGTTTTGAATAAATTAATGTTTTTAATTTACTTCTATGTAGTGTTATGGTGAGTTATTAAGTTGAACTTTTGATCTTAAGCTGAGTTTTATTTTGATCTTTTAATTTTAAACTTGCTGTAAATATATTTCAAAAATTTGTATAGTAATAGAACTAAATTAAATAAAAGATAGATTTGAGTTCAATAAGCAGTTTTTAGCTGCTGTTGGTTTTTAATAATAATTGAAATGAGTGAAAAATTTACAGTTCTTCAGAATATTTTGACTTAAATTATTAATTATTTAAAAATATTGCTGATTTGTTCCTGAATTTTTTTTAGTATTATAAATAATTTTCCTTAATTAGATAATATTAATAAGTAAGTGTTTAAATTAAATTGGTTTAAATTATCATTATGAATAAAAGGCTTTTAATTAATTGTCCAGGTAATGCTGGATAATATTTAATAGTTTAAAATATAAAATAATATATGCACACTGTATATAAAAAGAAAAATTTAATTAAAAGTTATAAATTAACATCTATAATTCTCTAGTAGAATTTTATAATCAATATATTTTTTCAATTAATATTGTAATTATAATTTTAAATTATAATTCCGTAAAAATGCATTAAAAATGCATATAAAAATGTATATATGCAATATAAAAATATATTAAATGCATTTAAAATAAAAAATATAAAATTAATGTAAATACAAATTTAATACATTTTTTAATATTTATATTTGTTTTCTCTAGTATTAAATGCATTTAAAATAAAAAATAAAATTAATGTAAATACAAATTTAATACATTTTTTAATATTTATATTTGTTTTCTCTAGGGATATACTGTCCGCAACTTGGCAACATTTACACAGTATATAGTATCTGTACAAGTATTTAATCCAGAAGGAGACGGTCCAGCAACCAGTGTAGCAGTTATGACTGATGAAGGAAGTAAGTTTTCATCATTATTCTCAAAATTAATAATATTTTGACTAATTACAATTATTATTTCAGTTCCAAGTGCACCTTTAAATTTGACTGTTGTTAGAGTCACAGATAGTTCAATCAGGTTAAGATGGCATCAACCAGAAAAGCCTAATGGCGTTGTAAGAGGATACAAAGTTTACTTTCTTCATACTGCTCGCAATGTAACAGAAACTCGCAAGACAACTGATCTTCGCCGTGACATGGAATATGTTCTGGCTAATTTAAGTAAGAATTTATATGATACTTAAAATAATAATAAGAACAGTAATAATTCAAAATTAATTAATTAATATTTTAAAATTGTTATTAATCAATAATTACACCAAATCTTGTTTCAATGAAGTTTTTCATGTTGCATAGTATGTATATATATTTTTACTAGAACCAAGTTATTATTCTATTAAAATGCATATATAGATAGTCTCAACTTATGATAGAATTCAGTTTGAACCTTGCTGTAGTAAGTTGGAATGGTCAGAAATCAGAAATGCCCAAAATTTATGGATTGCCCACTACCAATATTTTTTATTACACTCCACTTTATTATAATAAATTTAATAAATATAAAAAACACAAAAAGGATGCTTTTTGTATATGCTCAGTGAGTTGAACCTATGTCAGTTATATTGGCCAATCAGAGAATTTACTGAATACATCACCATCATAAGTATGAGATGTTTTAACTCAATGACTATCTGTAAAGTATTCTTTTTTGTAATTAATGAAAACCTCTTCCCACCTAATATTATTAAGAAGCATGTAAAATATTTATTTATTAAGGAATCATATGGAAAAATTGTTATATATACTCATGTATAAGCTAATTCCTGTATAACCTGATCATCCCACTTCAAAGTTTGAAAATTGATAAAAATGTGAAACCCATGTATAAACCAACTCCCAACTTTCTAGTGTTAAAACAATATGATATTCATTGAAATAAATCAATAATTTCTTTTATAATTTAAAAAATTTCCAAATTCTGTTCACTATTGGAATAACTAAGACTATTTAGACAAAACATGACTTATAGCATTGAATTATTGTGATGTGATGCAATGAAAAGAAAGCTGGATAAAGAGCAGGATATAATTGTGCAATATCACATTTCTCTATAATATAATTTTTATTGAAATGTTTGTTCAGCAAAAAATATCAAAGAAATATTAAAATTTTTCATCATTCCCAAATCTGAATAAAAATTTTTAACAAAGTTTAAAAAAAAATCAGAATTAAAACATACAATAGAAATTTTTCTACAAATTACAGAAGTAGGCAGCCAATCAGCACACACATGATCATCAGAAGCACAAACCTAATACTAGAAATCAGCTGAAAAATAATTATTCCATATTTTCTAAATAATTAGAACTATTTAAAAATGCACAAATTGCCAATCAAAAATTTCGGAGATCACTATATTTCCATTTAATATTAATTGATATATATATTAGCAGTCATATTTACTTGTTAAAAAAGATAGATTTACACATTCCCGATCTCACTTATGAAGCACTCAATAAATTAATATTTTTTAATTTATTTAAAAATGAACTTTTACGTACATTTATATTTTTAATAATATAATTGAGAAAAAATAGGTATTTTTAGAAATAAATAATCAGCATATCCAGCTGTTATTATAAGATACAACAGGATCACTTCATATATTTTTGATTATATCTGTGTAATATCCAAAATTTAAATATCTAAAATTATTAATTTATGTAATGATACAAAACCACATTTTTTAACAAAAAAATTGAAAGAATCCGAAAGATAATATCTTTGTTCGGAATAAATATGGCAAAATATACAAAGAGATGATAGGAATGCAATGCAATTCAATTGGCAAATCTTACAATTTTGTGGAAAATTTTCCAATTTCTGATTGACCAGTGTATAAACTGATCTCTTCTTTAAAAAAATTTTTTTGGGATAAAATTCCTCAGTTTGTACACCAGTATATGTGGGTTGTTTTGTAAAATTTTAATCTATAAACAGATTTCACAAAATACAATTCATAAAACATATACAGTCAATTCCACTTAATTGGGACACATTGGGACTAATCCATTTTGGCCCTATTAAGCGGCTGCCCCAATTAAACGAACTAACAATAAATTCTAAAATAAAATATGTAATACATAGGTAAATAAATAAGTAGGTAAAAATAATTAGGTGCCTATTTTAACCTTTAGCGCTCCAACGCCTAGCTATGCTAGACACGCCTGCTCCGTCTAACGCTCCAACGCCTAGCTATGCTAGACAAGTCTCACTCGCTAACTATAGAAAACCATTGATCTAATGCTTCTGGATCCTTTCCATCATGCTTTCTTTGGATGTTTCTGGAATTTCTTTCTGTAATGCCCACTCCTCATGCAGTTGATTTAGGAATTTCTTTCTGTAATGCCCACTCCTTATGCAGTTGATTTTCTTTTGGTAGGAGATGTGCTATGGTAGATTTGTATTAAATGGCTGGCTTTTAATTTTATCCAGCAAAGCAATTTTATATATTAAATGGCTGGCTTTTAATTTTATCCAGCAAAACAATTTTACTTGAAAGTGTAACTCCTTTTCTTGATATCTTGGTAAAGATTTAAAACTTTTAAATTAGTTTTAAATAAAATCGACACTATAAATGAATATTGCTAGGTACAGTATGTAGTAACGATAGACTCTTAAGCAAATGCATACTTGCTAGAAGCTCGATGATTGATAAATGATTTGCATCAAGTTAGTATTGTCAAATATTAGTGTACATAATGTTGACATAATTTCAAAAAATCCCTAAAATATGTCAAAAATCGCTAATTTCCTTTTCCTTTTCTACTGTCCCAATTAAGCGTTTAAATTATGTATTAGTTTATTAGTTTGGTTTCTGATTCTTTGAGATTTGGTCCAAAAAAGCAAGCAGCTGTCCAATTAAGCGAAATCGATTGTAAACATTTCAAGGTACAAGCATTCAGACAAAGGATGTATATAATTATTAAGAATACTTATAATTTGCTTAATATTTTTAATTTACATTAAGAAGTATTAGTAATTTTATCCTTGTGTATATTAATTATATGTTATTTTAACATATTTGATTGAATAATGAGGGAATTTTTAAGTTTGGGAATGCAATAGAATTTTTAATTTTTTTAATCTTGCAATAGAATTTTTAATCTTTGAAGTCGGGAGTAAACTTAATAGTAATTTTACTTCAAATTAATTATCTCCCATTTCTAAAAGCATTTTTTCAAAATACATTATGCTCATAAATTGGGGAAAGAATGTATTTTCAAGATAAAAAAGCAAGATTAGAATAATAGAAGCTAAGAATATATTAATTTATGTATTTTTTTGTAAATCAATAATTAGTGTGCTTGTGTTGTCAAATTTTTTATAATATAATTAATTTATCCATTCAGTTTCTTATAACAAATGAAATTATCAGCTTCTTTTTAAATAAGAAATTATTCTATCTTCAGCTTGAAATCATCAATAAAATTCATTTTAAGATAAGTTTCAATTATTTTCTATTAACTGGTAAATTGCATTTTTAATCCATATATAAATCTGATAAATGTAATATAATCTTGTTAAATCCACCATAGAATATACTATACTTTACCCCAGTTTATGAGATTAAAGTATTTCTGAAAAATGCTTGTAAATCAAATTCTAATAAATCAAGATTTAAATTGTTGTTTCTGAGTCCAACCATTTTTCACTGAATTATGCTCAAATGTCATCTGATTATATAAATGAGGACAAAATAACTTCTATAATTAGCATTAAATGTTATAAATGTGTGTGCAGTTTTCTTAGAAAGCCTAATGGAAAAGTGATAGCCAGATAGAACTGTTATAAAAATTTTAATTCATACAAACTAACATGCTATATCATTTATTACCCAGAATATTCAGATTCAATTCTAGGTCCTATATTTACATATGCATTTAGAGAAAGCTAGGTACAGCCTGTCAATCTCATTCTTCAAGATGGCTGTAAGGTAAGGCAGTTACTTTCCACCTTGGAAAATTCAGGTTCAATTTCAAACCCCACACATCCAAATTTTTTAAGAGGGGTCTAGATCAGCCTGTTGATTTTTCTAGGTTATGACTAGGTCATGATGGATACTGAAATGTCTTGTTGCTTAGTAATTGCTGATTAGAAAGTGGCATAAAGTAACATAGGGATGTAAAAAGTAGTTATTTGCATCAGTTCTCTGACCTTCAAATATAGATTTTATGTCTATTTACAATTCCCCGGACGCTAAAAGATAACATCATAATAAAAACATACGTGCTTACGATAATCATTGTCTTTATCAATTTGTTGCAAAATCTTCGTAGCAGTAGACCTGATGGCCGTGGTGAAAACGTGCTGTACTTTCACACTGGAGGATTCAAGTTCAATTCCTAGTTCCCAAACACTTTTTCAGAACGAGTCGGGACCAGCTCGTTTAACTCCATCCTCCACCTGACCGCTGATTCCACCGGGAGTGTGGCAGCTCATGGTGGGAGCTGCAATATCTCGCCGCTTATTACCTACAAGGTGTTGGCAGGATTGGTAACATGGAATCATTTTGGATTTCCACTTTAAAGGATCCTAATTCATTCTCAAATCTCCACCTTGAAAATGTTTATCATAGGTTGATTCCCGACCTTTTCGTGCACAACATTAAAAAGTAGTAGTAATGGAATCAATGGCCTCCTTCTTATCCCAACTGACAGACTTGGAGATAACCTTACGAATCTAGATCAAGGCGAATCGGCGAACGCCGACGAGCGCGGAGGTTGGGGTCACGACCACCCGAGGACCTAGTCCTCATATTGGCGCCCGAACAGGGACTTTGCCGACAGAGCCAGTACCGCATCTTGTTCCTTTAAAAGTTAACCCATGTTGTTCCTGTTATCTTCGACGTTTTGCTAACAGTCAACAGTCTTCATAACCACCACCTCATCCATTCCCGTCAGCAAGTGATCTTGCCACTCGATGTCCAGGAGTCATCCGTTCCCGCTAACGATTGACCTTACCGCTCGATATCAAGGGATTTATGCACCAGCCAAGCCAGAGGTTGTTTCTTTGTCTGAAGATGATATGGATGTTTTGAAAGGGATCCCAAGACTATATTGCTTGGAAAACGATCCACTACTTTTATTAAACATTAATTCCAATAAGTAATTTAACAAAAGGCAACACTTCCTCCGATAAAGCACCACAGTCGTGACCATACGTTCTAATTCTTACAATACCAAAACAAGTCCAAGCAAGATTCTGCTTTTCACGGAATCCGAGATTTTTGCATAATATTTTATAGATATTACTAGTAGTAAATCTGTATATAAATCAATCGGGAAAACGGAACAGATAAATAGCTATATGAAAAACTACTTATCCCAAAGAAGTACCGATACCTGTCCGCGTCGCCATCTTGAGTGGGACAATGTTTTTCGAGACACTTTCAAGATGTAAAATTACACGAATTAGTGTCATAGAAGAGCGATTTCGTTATATGAATACGTGTTATAGGAGAGCACGTTATACGGGAGTTTACTGTAATACATCTTGAAGGTGTCGCGCAAGACTTATATTCAAACTCTTTGGCAAGAACACTTTTCAAGATGATAAAATTATACATCTTGATGCAAATATATATTATATATTAATTATATATAATATATAAATCCATAAATTGCATAAGTAACTTATGGATTTTAGAATAAAAATCATAGCTCATATAATCGTAAGAATAATTCCCTGCAGATTTTTGGCTTTTAAAACAATGTGTAAAACCATAGCAGATTTTCATTACGATGACGGTCACGTGACGTTTCATTTCTCGTTCAACATGGCAGCGGTACATGGTCCGTTTACAATTCTGAGGTAATTTTTTCGAAATATTTTGTAATCGGTGCCGCTTTCGTCCATGGTTCTATTATAATTTTTGACCAGTTTGATGAGATCCTTGGCAAGAATACTTTCCAAGATGATGTAATGCAAATATATATTATAAATTAATGTATATATAATATATAAATCCCCATAAATTGCATGAGTGACTTAAGGATTTCAGCATAAAATCATAACCCATATAATCGGAAGAATATTCCCGGCGTATTTTTGGCTTTTAAAAACAAAGTGTAAAATCAAAGCAGGTTTTTGTCATTACGATGATGGTCATGTGACGTTTTACTTCTCGTTCAATATGGCAGCGGTTCATGGTTCGTTTACCAATTCTGAGGTAAATTTTTGAAAATATCTTCTAATCGTTGCCGCTTTCGTCCATGGTTCTATTATAATTTTTGACCAGTTTGATGAGATCTATCGATTGGTATCACATTTGACAATTCCGTGAAAAGCAGAATTCAGCCCAAGTCCACACTATACGATGACTACAATTCACTGCGGACAAGTCCACAAAACCGGCTTCAACAATTCACCAACACAAAACAAAAATATCGACACTCAACAGTCACAGGAAGAAGAAGACAGATCAAAAACGCCACCAACCGTATTTATACAATATTAAATTTGCATAATAATAAAAAATTTTATTGTATATTTAAATCAACAATTTAAATAATTAATTGGTTATTCTCTTAAAATTCTTCAATATTGCTAATAGCTGTTACAAATGAATTAGTTCAACTAATATTAATTTTACCAAACATCACTACGATAATTTTAGTTCAAACCACAGATTACTAATACAGATGGGACACTTCCTATACTTTCAATGGTAACTTTTCAAAATGACGTAGTTATATAAAGAACCAATCACATTGTTTAGAACTATTCTAACTTAGATGGCGCTATTAACAGTTATACGTCATCATCAACAAAGCCAATAAAAGAAGTCAGGATATGACATCACAAAAATAGCTGTACTTCCT
>AYEL01063614.1:0-10617 GCA_000484575.1 Olivierus martensii
ATAATATATTATACAATCGAATTCATTTTTTTTACATTTAAACATTTCAATCTGGAAACTTATAGAATGTTTCAGAATTTATATTAGAAAAGTGATGCAGGCTAATAACAAATACCTAACTATGACGAATATATATTCAAATAAAGAAACCAATAACCTATGTATGGATTTCAAAAGTTTTTCGTGAGATTAAATAAATACTAAAATAATTTTTAAGAGATTATCGATAGCAGCAACGCAAATTGGATTCAAAATGGAAGCGCAATAGATATAGTGCAATATTCAAAAATGTGATAGTGAAATAGATTCACATTCATAAATATATTATATATATATATATATACATAAATATACGGCTCATGACTCATATTATTACGCAATGAAGAAATCATGCTCATAGAGGCTTGATGTAGAACTAAAGCATGCAATTTTCATTTAATGTACAGCTCTTTGGAACCATTTACTTTATTTTGTTAATTAGGCTACACTTATTAGTCAAGCTTATTGGACAAACTGTAACAGAATAAATCGATAAAAGGATGACAAATAAGCTGTTACATAACTTTTGGCACGTAAATTAGATACCCTAATGTTATATCAAAGCGAAACACTGCATCTAATCCAATTTATGTCGCGTATGAATAGTAGTAGTTCGATAAGACATCCGTATTTCTCAAAGGAATTATAGATCCATTTTTTAGTTTATATTCGCAGAAGCTTGGTAATTGCTATAGTCTCTATATTATTCCATAATTTTGTCTAAGAATTTCGAAATACGTTAATAATAATCAGTTTGATGATATCCAATGTTGTTTCGCATATCAGAAATGTGGATGTAAAGCAAGCAAAATCATTCGGACTTGAAATAGATTATGTTTCATAGAAACTATTTCATTTTGTGTAAATGGTCCAAATCTTATTGTAATATAGTAAATATTTATAACTGTCAAAATATTGCAATAGAGAAAATTTCAGATAGTAAACTTTCCAATATTTTCCATTAAATTTATTATATTTAACGAAAATGTTTTTAGTAATTTCACTTAAGAACGACAAAATTGTTTAAAATACTGTAATGTACTTAAAAATAAGAATTATTACTACACAACAGAAAGTTTATTTATTAATAGAATAATAGCAATCAATCATCAAAATCAATCAATTTATTTATCACGAAAATTAATGTTTTCGTGATGAACGGATTCGCAAATAAATTAAAATCGATTCGAAACCAGCACAAAGAGAATCAGCACAACTTATTTCAAAGGTTGCAATACTGTTAGTAATGTAGCCTATTACAAGAACCAATGTAAAACCTACAGAATAATGAATGAACTAATTGATCTAGAAGAAAATAAGGAAAGTAATTACAACAGAAAATACAACATTAAATGAAACACAGATATAAATGTCGCATCAGATAATCCAGAAAAAGCCATAGTTCGATCTCTATACCTTTTAACTGATTTAGAATTTTCAATCTACGAGATACAGCAATATCCTAATCTTATCATAAAATTTTAATTAGAATGTCTTATTTAATTCTGGGCGAATAATTTACGTCTTCATTATACTTCATTTTTTTAATAATATAG
Organism: Olivierus martensii; assembly: GCA_000484575.1. NCBI lineage: Eukaryota > Metazoa > Arthropoda > Arachnida > Scorpiones > Buthidae > Olivierus > Olivierus martensii. The sequence continues at coordinate 1,596 of AYEL01063614.1, forward strand.
AAAATAATAAATTGATCTATTACTACCGAAATGAGATCATTGTACTCGTATTATTGTTTATAAATACATTTTTAATAGTTTTTGTATAATGCTAAAACGATATTCAATATTTGTAGATAATAAATTTATATTTTAAATTAAATAATATTTACAGTATATGATTCAAGAATGATAAATATAAAATATCATACAGATGATATTAATAAAAACTTCTAATTATTAAAATTATATAAAAAAAATGCAGGACATATTTAATATATATATAGAGCTTATATCTCTGTTATAAGCAGATTGTTTTCATCTAAAATTATGCTATTTAATTTTATTTTTTCATATATCAATATTCATAATTATGTGCATATATAATAAAATCAAACAAAATTCCATGCCATTTTTTATTTCTTCCTTCGATTTCAGATGCATTCTTTCATGTGATTTTTGATAAAATTATAACAATCAGAAATCATATGAAAGAACGTATCACAACAATGAAGAATTTATTATGCTTACATAAATTCTAATTATGTAAAAATAATAATTACGTTTGAAGAATCGCCTTGAATAAATGTTAGCAGTACCGGTATTAGGGAAAGTTATTGTTCGACCATGAACTCACATTCAATTTAACATTATATTTAATTCAGTAAATACCTTCATACGAAGATAACTTTTACCTGAATTAAAAGACCAGTTTTCAGAATTTTAAATTATTAAAAAATATGCGTTAATTACTAACATAAGTTTTATAAAATAATTATCAATTAACGTTAATATTAATTGATAAAATTATAACAATCAGAAATCATATTGATATATATATATCAGAATTCAATTGGAAGTGAGGGAAAAATTGCTTTATAAAATTTATAATAAATCCAATTCTGATGTTATGAGGAATTTCTAATGTTTTCTACATTAAAATTAATGAAAGATAAATGTTGTATATATATATATATGTTGTTTTATATATATAAATAAATTTATATTTATAAAATAAAAAATTTATATTATATATATATATATATATTTTGTAACATATATATATATGTTACCGTCAAAACCGGAAATTAGTTAAAACCCGATTTGCCTAGTTGAAACTAGTTTGAACAAAGCGCATTCGTGAATACTAGTATTAACTAGTCAATGCTAGAATTCATTAAGACATTTTAGGGAAAATTGGAAGTGAGGGAAAAATTGCTTTGTTTACAAATATTTACAGTTTTTACTAGTTAAAAGCAGTTAGTTAAAGGCCTTCGATTTGTTCAGTTTATGAAAAACCGAGCTTTTCATTCTGGAATAAAACAGTCGCCCTATCGAGCCATGTTCGGGATAGATCCAAGAGTAAGACTCGCGACTTCAGCATTGCTATCAGATGTTCTCGAAAACATTAAAGATGAGGACGAACTCCAGAGTGTCATCAAGAAGATGAATGCGCGACAGAACGAAGCTGAGATCCCTGCTGAAGAAGAACATGAGGCTAGTCGAAAATTTATCTAAACAGGCCAAGAAAATGAAATCCCTATTCCCTGTTGAAGTAGGAGATAACGTTATAATCGCAATCTCGGATATGGACAGAAGTTCTGTCCATATTCGGGATTTTCGATATTGTCCGTATCGAAAATCTTCCTTTGTTCTGTGACAAAACAAAGGCAATTTTCGAAATATCATCGGAGTTGTGCTAGAAAAAATGGAAGATTTGTACAAGATCGGAACTAAAGACGGAAAGGTGAATAAATTATATTGCATATAAGTTTTGTATCTTTAATATATTTGTTACTATTTAGAGCAGGAGTGGGCAAACCGCGGCCCTCGGAACTACTTAATGCGGCCCTCCAACTAATAGCTCTAATGCCAAAAATGAATAAGGAAGATATCAGGTTTATCATTGTAAAAGAAATTTTAGGTAATACTAGTTTTCACTAGACATATCGAGTTTTAACTAGAGATGACTGCTGGCATTATTTAAACCCATGATTTATATAACGACCAATGAAAGCTGATCAACTAAGAAAATTGCTTTAATTTTAACATATCAGTCTTTTATAATATCTTAGTCAACAAATGCACCCTTAGGATCTTTTTATTTTGGCTACATAATTTTCTAAGAGAACTTTATTACCTAAGATAGTTATTAGGTGAAGGCGGGATTTTGGGAGTTTTTTGCTATTTTGTTTTACGCCCCTTTCCAATTAGATAAATTACTAAAGGGCAGGATTACTTCCAACCCCACGGGCTACACTCACACCCGTAGAAGGGGTTAGATGGTGAAGACTATATAGGGATCGCTGGGAAAGTGCGGCCCTAGGCTATATTTCGTTGATGCAATTTGGCCCTTTCTCCCAAAAGTTTGCCCACCTCTGATTTAGAGAATGCCTAAAATATGATTATGAAAAAATATCTTTTGTAGATCGGAATTTGACGTTTGTCGGGAGAAGTTTCTGATGCCCGAAGTGGTACTAGATACAGATATTTCTTTGAGGACGGCAGCTAGAAAACCGGCGATGGCACCACAACAGTTCACACGTTGTGTGCGCGAGAAAGGTTGCATTTCGAAAAGATACTTGTGCAAGAAGGAAGGAATTCTCTGAAACTCTAAATGTTATAACAGTTTTTCATGCGGAAACTGGATGTACATCCTAAATATGTTTCTTCTCTAAATTTCAGTTACTAAGTTCATAAATATATTTCTTTTGTAGATTTCAATTACTAGGTTTTTATTTTCCCCCTAATGCATGATTGCACAATAAGGAAGATATCAGGTTTATCCTTGTAAAAGAAATTTTAGGTAATACTAATTTTCACTAGACATATCGAGTTTTAACTAGAGAAGTTTTAGTGAAACTAGAAGTTTCTAATAAATATAGTAATTCAGCATTGACTAGTTAATACTAGTATTCACGAACAGGTTTTGTTGCAACTATTTTTAACTAGACTTATAAAATAAAAGCTGAGATATTTTACTGGCTGAAAAATTTTACATAGAACTTTAACTAATTTAGTCATACAGATCTATAGAGTAATATACAAAATTTAGTTATTGAGCTATATAAGGCTCATATAACTTATTCTAAATAGCTTTTCTGAATTTCACGTACCTATTTTTATTCTTAGTAGGCTTATATTACTATTCATATTTTGCCGAAAACATCATTAATTTTTAAAGCAAAAAATGCTCATATTTTCTTCAAAGACATAAGAATAAGATAGGCTACTAATATATCTGGGAAGAGTGTAATATTACTGCTCAGAATTAAAGGCATTCACATATTCATAATTTAAACAGTAATTGCACGCAGTAAACTCGCAATGTAATATTATCCAAAATAATTCTGATTATAACTTAAACAGTAATTGCACGCAGTAAACTCGCAATGTAATATTATCCAAAATAATTCTGATTTTAACATTTTTTTGTCAAAAATACGATTTTGCACATTTTTCTATAGGTTATACGATCAATACAAATAATTTTTTAAAATAAATTATTAATAAAAATGAAAAATAATTATTAGGTTTATATCTTATTTAAAAGTTTTGTAAGCATCCGCTTTTCATCGTTTTCTTTGAAAATATATCAAAATAATTCAATAATTGTTTAATAAGTTATTGCTTACATTGTAGATACACAAAAATTTTTTTTTTACATAATGTTTGAATAAAAATTAATTATATCTTAAAATTGGATATAAGATAAAATCAAGTAAAAGAAATTATCATCTTTAAAAAATCAAAAAAAATAACTCGCTAGTAAAAGAAATTATCATCTTTAAAAAATCAAAAAAAAAAAAAAAATAACTCGCTATTAATATATTTTTTTATTTTTTATTCTCCATCCGAAAAATAATATATCATAAAAGAAATATTGAATCCAGAAAAGATTCAAATATTTTATCTATTAAGGCAAAAATCCTAAGAATAAATATAAAAGTGGAGTAAGTTTAGGTTTATTATACTACTAAATCAATAACCAATTCGAAATTTATTAATACAGAAATTCCTTCCAAATTTTGAAAGATTATTTGGATATCATAGCAAATGAGCAATAACATCACGAAAACTGTGGGCAATGCGGAAATACCATTGGACAGTGATTGGTGATAGCAATCTTTACTCATCAAACTGTAATGATGTGCACATATCCTTTTTTATCCCAAGTAATTTGTCAGCCATTCTGATTATATTCGCAGACTATACTCACGATCTTTGGCGAGTTATGAAATATTATCAGTAACAAACTATTTATAGCATGTTAGTTAATGTTCTTGTATGCTCATCCATATATTGGCTGAGCATACAAGAAACAAAAATACAAGCATAATTTATATTATCTCTTTTCTATTGTTTATCAAAAGATATTTTTTTCGAAATATATCATTTCGAGTTGCTCATCCATATATTGATATTATCTCTTTTCTATTGTTTATCAAAAGATATTTTTTTCGAAATATATCATTTCGAGAATAAAACTTAAATTTAACAATTTATCTAAATTAATAGGATATTTAAAAACGAATTAAATATTTATAAATTTTAAACATATAAAAATTAATTATAAAGATTTAATTTATCACATATTATACCCTAAAGATGATTTATTCAACAAATGCAGTGGGCGTCTATTTAATTATTACATAGAAATAATCATTTTCTTAATTGATTTATGCAAATTTAATTAACATCAATTTTTGAGAAATATTAGCTTTGAATGATTCAATAATTGTAGGTTAATTTTGACACTTTTATCTATACTAATCTATTGATTGGTTGGTCTTTTGTCCTCCATCGTTCTACAGAAAATCAAACTTTAATATCCTAAATGTTTTTGCAAATTATTTAACTAAATAGCGGGAAAATAATAGCATAGGACTTCGATTTATTTATAGAGGTAACATCTAATGAAATCAGTGAATCTGTTTCACTATCTGATACCCAGTACAATGTCATGTATATTGTGCAAGTATATTGAGTAATGTGACCTAATGAGATTCTTGGAAACTTTTGTTCTACATTATTCAATTACAAGGCGTGTCTCTGGAGATATTTTTTTCTCCTTACTCTCCTGGCTCTCACCTAACATGAGAGAAAGAGAGAGAGAAAGTAACTTAAGCTCCAACAACACGTCTAAACATCGAGTTTTAACCTTGATTTTTTTTAAAGATCACTAGTAGAAGGATATATACATATATGGAATTCTTAGATGGAATTTTTTCGTTTCTTATACATAAATTTCCATTTAAGAAAAATAAAATTGAAGACGCTTTGCAGAAACGACAGACTAGAATATTAATTAGAATAACGCTATTTTAAAATAGGACACAATACTTTTTATAGGGAAATTTATAATTTTTTTCATTCGCACAGGTATCCTATATTTTTAACTCCTGTTTAAATATAAAACAATTGTTATTGCTATATAAAGAGATATAAATGACTATTTATTGTCATTTTGCGTAATAACGGTGAATTAACTTGTTAAGACCGTTTATTTAAATGGTGGTTTTGGCATCCAACCACAGTTGTCCTGTTAATTTGTATATTTAGCACAATTCTGCATATTACAGTACAAAGATAGTTTATATGGCATGTATGGCTATTTTTAACTAAATCATTTCTTGAGTTTATTATTATATTAATACTTCATTCTTCTTAGAAATAGATTTTTCAATGCTAAGTTCTAAATACTCTTCACAAAGTTAAAATGCTTAGTTTTACCAGAATGAGCTCTACTCGTTTAAAAGTAAAGCATGAAGTGTAAAAAACCTAAGGCAGAATATCGTAGGAAAAAAAAATGTCAACTTTTTTTTTTCTTTTCGTTCAAGTTTTCTTCGACAGATGGCATAATATGATGCGCATTATAACCATATATGAGAATATTACAACGACGTATATATTACTCAAACGTTTACGAATATCAAGTTTTATGAAACTTAATTATGTAAGTTGCTATTATTACATATAACATTTTATTATTTATAAGTTAAATAGCGGAAAAAAATGCTTTTATTTCTACGGTTAAAAATTTAATTAATTTAAATTCATAAAACTTATTTCCGAATAGGAATAAAAAGTTTCGTGTTTATGCATGGTGTAAACTTAATTATTTCATTTTTGTTTTAAATGGAGTGTTTGACTCTGATTTCCTATTTTAAATAATTTAACAATAAGCATTCAAACATGTTTCTCGTTATTATCAATTCTTTTCTTTCTAATTCAAAGTCATAAAAGAAAAAAAAATCATTTTTTGCATTTTTATATTTGCATACATAAATTTTGTATATGAAAAATCATTTCTAAATTCAAATAATAATAAGGTAATATTCAACGAATATATATATATATATAATTTAATTAAATTATGAAAACTTAATAAGCTAGTAAATTTATTTGTGTATATTTTATGTTTACAAGAGTAACAAAAACTATATTTGCCTACTTACTGTCTTCATTGAAGAACAAGAGTTCTACTCATTTCAAAACTATGTAAAAGGATTTATGTTACTTTTCTCCACGAAACATCACCTTAGTCAGGTGGTACTTCAGTCAGACGTGGCAAAACAAGTCGAAACAATTAGAGCGGAAACCCGAAATGTTCACTCAATTTATTAGTTTTGAGAGCTACTAAGCAAACATTTCCTAACCAAGTTCTATTTCTCTTACAAGCAAACAAATAATTTATTTGCTGTTACCTTTCTAGTTAGTTTGTAGATGCAAATAATGTAGTGGATCCACCGCAATTACGTTGCTTCTTTCATTAAATGTTCGATCAAAATATAATTTAAAAAAAAATTTACCATAATTTATTAATTTCCATTTAATATAGTCTTTGAAAAGTATTATTGGAATTAACGCAACTAAAAAGTTTTTATAAAATTCATTAAAGAATAAACAGATTTTTATATCGAACGAATTTAATCGGTTTAATTTTAATAAAATATAAATTAAGATTTTTCATTAACAATTACAAGCAATAATTAAACAGAAATGAAGTTGGAGAAAATTTAATGAATTGTGTAAGTAGTTAAAAGTTCTACAATTCATTTAAATAAAAAAAAAATGTTTTTTCTAAAAATGAAATTTTCTTTTATTTCTTTCATTTAATGGAATATGAAAAAAATTATCGAGATATTTTAATAATTAATTTGTAAAAAAATTACTTGACTAATCCTTAACACACAGAAAACATAATTATTTTTGAATTATAATGAGACTCTAAGTAACTGAATATTTCAGAATTAATTCTAAATTTAAATAATAATAATAAAATATAAAATAATAAAATCAATAATACTAGCAAAGACTGAAGTTTAAAATATTACCTTATATTGTAGATATAAGGGAATAATTACATAATGGAGTAATTAAATATTATAATGGAAAAGTACTAAATAAGATATTTTTAATGGGCAATTAGGTCCATAAAATTTTTTCTAGTCGCAATATCAAAGATGCGCAATTAAGCAATACCTAGATTTACTAGGTAATAAAATATATTGCAGATTAATCTGATAACTAAGTGGAAGATTAAATCATTTTTCAAAATATAAATGACATTTTTTGCTTCACAAAATTTTTATAATCATTAATATTTCTTAATTTAAATAATAATAAAATAAAAATTTTAAATTATTCATCGCAGATATTTTATTTTAATATAAGAATTTGACTAATACAGATACTTATGGTTAAACACGAACTTATTTTTATATTGGAATTTATATCTTTGATAAAACCGATACTTTTCTAGAAATCCTTTAAATCTTATATCAGATATATTTTATTGAGAAGTATCAAAACTTGATATTAAATTTCAATAATGTTTTCTTTCTATCAAATGTCAATTATACAATCTTTATGTCAAACTATTTTCTCTATATTTGTCATACATTATGACTATTTAGATTATATATCAGTAATAAATATCAAGAACAAACTATAGTTTATGTTAAAATGCAAACAATTAATCAATAAAATAACAAAAAATACAGTACATTCAAGTTTAAACAATAATTTATAGATAATATAAAAAAATCAATGTAAATGTTAAAATAAAATAACTGTTTAGTATATTACAAGATCTTATCTAAAATCATCTAAACCAAAATAATTTATTCATTGATCGAGTAATTTAATATTCTTCTTGAAAAATCATAAAATTGATAAAAATCAACTTTTATTAGTTAGAATCTCTTAATGTCAGATTTGACATTTTAGAATTGTTTCTTAAAACAAAAATTAATATTTTTTTAAATAAATAAATAAACTATATTAAGTTTTAATTTGTTTTTTTATTTTTAACAATATATTATAGCCTTTGCTCTCTATATATACAGTATATTCTCTCGCATATACTGTATATGTGAAGGTGATTTTTTTAAGTAGCAACAACTCAAAGTTAGACATAAAAATATAAGGAGTGTTTTATTCAAAACGTTTTCATTTCGAAAAATGTCCTCGAAAAAAGACACGTAAAAATTTAAGGGTAACGTAAGCATGAGAAAGAAAGCTATGTAAAAATGACGTCAGATGTTGGTTTTATAATACTGTATTTACAATTGAAAAATTTAGGAATACAGTTACAATTAGCACATCTGCAACACGGTATAGATGTCCCTATCTTACTGGGTGGAGTACAGTATATGCGTATATGCTACAGCGTAGGATTTTTATGCCAATTATAATGTAAGTTTATATTATTAATAAAAATAGATTACACAGATAAATTTCAATCCTAAATCTGGAAGGTATATTTTTTTTATTTCACTCGAAGATGTGCTTATATAGCGGAGCCAGTTTTTGGATTCGGTGCTTTATAGACAATGATAAAACATTATAAAGAGTTTTCACTTTAAAGTTGCGATTCCGCTTCCCATTGAAAAAGTTCTATAATTATTTGATAGAATATTCTGTTTATAATATACAGTACAGTATATTGCATATATGTAAGTATATAAGTTTTACATAAAATTCTAATAATAAAATTCTAGCAATTTTAGTATATATATTCTTTATAAAATTCTAGTAA
>AYEL01063615.1:0-20151 GCA_000484575.1 Olivierus martensii
TGATGGCTTAATTAAGCTGAAAGTTCTACAGTATTAAATTCAAATTTTTTCACTTAATGAGCTGTGAATCTTTATTTGGCATACAGATGGCAGGATGATAGCTATGTATAGAAATCATAGCAACATTTATTAAAAAAATAAATTTTTGAACAAAGTCGACACTATCATACGTACTAATACTTCTTATAAAATAAAAAGTATTTATACGACATTATTTTAAGAAAATAGGAGGAAAAATAGCTAATAAACAATTATTTTAAACATTTGTGTAGTAGAATACCACGAGAGGGATAATACGATTGTTTGTTTACAGGAGGTCAGGATGAGTATCGGATTACACTCTGCTGGTATCAAATTACAGTGATAAATTGTCTTCGTTAGTTGGAAAAATTTTTTAGAATTATGAAGTATTGGTATCTATTAGATGCCGTAGAGGAAAAATTTTTTAGAATTATGAAGTATTTGGTATTATTAGATGTGGAATATCACCGAGGAATGTAAATATAATCGTATGGTATTATTAGATGTGGAATATCACCAGGAATGTAAATATATCAACAATATTTTTTTATCCGATGCAGAAATTATGAATAATTTGAAAAAATTATGTATTATTTACATATTGCTGATTAGGCGGCCAATTCTTTTCGTATTTTTTTTCTTTTTTTCTTTTTTTCTTTTGGTCCTTAATCCAAAATTAAACGAATTTTTTTTTCTCTTATTCTTTTGATTTTTCATCCAAAACTAAAAAAGGGCATTTTTTTTCTCTTATTCTTTTGATTCTTCAAGATCGGAAGAGCGTCGTGTAGGGAAAGATATATTGTTTACATATGCAAATTAGGCCTAATTGCTTTCGTATTTTTTTCTTTTTTTCTTTTGGTCCTTAATCCAAAATTAAAAAACTATATCAGGACACAGTATATGGACAACAAAATCCAGGTCCTTAATCTAAAATTAAAAGACAATATCAGGACACAGTAAATGGACAACAAAATCCAATTTTTGTGCCAAAAAATTAAAATGTAAAAAAGTTATAACAAAATGAATTTCAGGTATCAAATTACATTTTATCTAGAGTGTAAAACGGATTTTTTTTAACGAATGGAGCGAAAAGGGTTAAAACCTTAATTTCATCATAAAGAGAACATCCAATAATAATAAAATGATACAACATCAGCAATTTATTGTAAATAATATTGTAGTCATCATCAGCAGTTTTAAACTATATAATATGTTGTCGTCAAAAAATATTAAAAATCACCAGGTTTTACAACATATAAGACCATGCCATTCATATGGGCAAGTTGTACAGCACATGCATAGTGTGAAACCACCTAAAGATACTGTGAAGTTTTGAAAAGCAGTTATATTTGTCTATCCAAATTTATTACATCAAAACACACACTCATCTAAAATTTATTAATTAAAAAACATACAGAAATCATATTTTCTCACTTAAGTCAAATCTGCATTATTTTAAAGGGCAAATGAGGTTTATCTTTGGATTTCCTCATTCTTTTTTACTTAAATTGCAGTAAAAATGAAATAATAAATGAACAATTAACAAATTGTTATAATAGATTTAACCAATATTTAGTATTATCTGTGATATTTTTTAGTATTAAATATGGTATTTTATAGCGATGTATGACAAACTTAGAAAACAGGAAAGCAAGCAAATGTTCAGGCTAATGAAAAAACACTTAAAAAACAGAGAAAACAAATGCAATAAACTAAAATTATTGAAAGCTAACAAAGAATGGCATTCAAAAAATATAAAAATGGAATGAAGAAAGTGCTCATAAAATGAAGAAACAATATAACAAAACAAATGAGTTGAAATCAAAATACAATGGGAAAGAACAGATTCTGATAACAATAGCTGAAATTCTGTTATTATAAAAGGAGTTTTTATAATGTATTTTAATATGAATAACTTTGGATTGTAAACTTTGATAACATTAAATACTTGATAACAATATCCGAGATTACAATAAGTGGCTTCTACTGTACATATCAAATGTATAATTTAAACAAATATTTTTTTAAATACTAAAATCACATTAAGTGGTGAGATGCTTATACTATGAGAGATATACAAGAATAGTAGACCCATGTCTCACATCTCATGCTTACTGAAGTAGTATCACCTGTAATTCACTCATCATATTACAGTATTTAAATGCTATTTCAATTTTTTCTGTCTGAATGAATATATTTGAATTCATGTAAGTTGCATGCATGCAAAATATGACACTTAATTGAACATAACGTATTATTAATACAATATGCCAGATTTCATTAAATAGCATCCACTGGTTTTAATATAAGTTTTTCAAGATCTTTAATCTTCAATTATAATGTGATCCCTTTAAATTTTTAGAAAAATTACAATGCACAACTATATGCAATTCACTGCCCTCAATATTCCTACAGTGTTTCATCAAAAACTATAAGGGTAGTCTCTCTCTATGGATGTGCAAAAGAATATTTTATAAACATTAAAATTACCTTGATAAAATATAAGAATTCCAAGATAATGATCCAATTCTTGCAGTATGTCCTCTCATAACTCTAACTCTCTTTAATTTTTCAACATCCCATAACTGGACATCTGCTAGACTAGTTCCAATAGCTAAATGAGTTCCTTCTTTCACCCAAGAAACAGAACATACAATTTCAGTAGCTTCATCTAATTCCATGAGTTGTTCAATTTCACCTGTTCCTGCATTCCATAGATAGACATGACCAGCTAAAGCTACCGCTAAAATGTTATTTACATTCCAATCTAATAAATTTAAATCTGTAAAATAAATATTCAAATGTGTGAAACAATTCAGGATGACTTTAAACAAAATCTTTTACTTACAATAATCATCTACTATTTCTGGAGCATCTAATATTCTTTCTGGAAGATGTGGTATAAATCGAGTTCCCTTTCTTACAGTTGACAAAGCTTTACTAGCACTATAAAGTACTTTCATATCATTGGTATAACCTATGAAAAAGGGAAATTTTGAATTAAAAAAATTTTGAAATTATTTTATAAGAAATTAGAACAAACCCTCAGGAATTTGAGCTTTTTTCTGATAGGAGAGTATTTTGAAATTTGACATATCTCCATTTAGATTTTCATTCATAATACGCTTATATTCCTGTTTATTAGGACTCAGATTTTCACAGTCATCTTTATTTTCTTGGGTTAACTAAGAAAGGAAGGATAGAGTAAAATAAATATTAAAAAATTTTCTCAAACTGAATAAAAAATATAAAATATTTTGAGTTACAAAATTATTAAATAATCTATTGTAAATTTAAAAAGAAAAATTAAAATTTTCAATATGAATGTAAAACCAAATTTTAAAAAACCAATATAATATTCTCAATATTTTAAAATTGAGAGATTCTTAGTTTTTTCCAGTCTCAGATGAACAAGGAATCTTTAATTATTAAAGATGTTCTCTTCAGGATCTATCAGTTAGGCAACACTCCAGGCTGATAAATCTGTTTTCCTCAAAATGGGATTTTTTTAACAAAATCTAGTTCTATTGTTTTTTTTATTTTTTCATGTTAAAATTATTTTCCTAAAAATGATATTTTCAGAGATATTTAAGAATAAATAAATTATTGCTGCCACATGGAAAAACATTAGATTTCCATTTGAATCCATCCAATATATTATTCTAAGTGATTTTCTAGATAGGTTCATGTTGATCAATTACCCTTCAATATATTGGCAAAATAAATGAAACATATTTAATTAAATAAAAATTCACTAACAAGGAGAGGGCCAGACGTTATCATCACCGATTTTCTTCAAACTTGGTACATTAGTAGAGGATAATAGGCACAATAAAATCTTTAAGTAGTAAAGTGCAACCTTCAAGCATTCACACAAAAATCGCATTTTAAGTTTTCTTAAAAGTTTATATATCAATAATTTTAACACTGTTGACATACTCCGAGATGGTGTAGTGGCTAGCGTGGGCTTCTGTAGGCTAGTTGGATCGCAGTTCGAGGCTCGGTAGAGATTTTTTTTATTTCCATGTTTTGTTGTTTTTTTTTTATATTTCTATATTAATATATAAATTATTTAATATTTATTATTATATTATTTACCGTTAATTTTGTGCATATTGTGGAGCATTGGAACGAGATTAAAGATGTCATTAGAACAAGTTTGAGAAATATCTATTAATTACAAAAATGGAGCAAAATCCTAGTAGTTCAGCTTCACCTGAAGAATTCCTTGAAGATCCACTCCATAGTGAACCAGCAAAAATGTGTTTGAAAGATGCATTTTCGTTTTGCGAAGATCTTCTATTGGAGAATGATCTCATCACACAGAAAAAATCATCAACGATTTCATCAGAAGCAAAAGTAATTGGAGAAGAGATATATCACTGCATTGTAGAAATGTTAGGAGAAAAAATATTAATAGATGATGATGAACTTCTCTCTCACAAAGAAGACAAAGATAATTTATTCTATCATGTAGAAGGTGATTTATCTGACTGATGATTATCAACCAACACCAAAGAAAATAAAAATCATAGAATATATTCCAATAGAAACAAAAATTAAAGTGTTGAAATTGGCAAAAGAACATCCTAAGTGGAATCTAGAAACACTTCAAAAAAGAGGATCAAGAAGTTTAAAAAGAAAAAGGGACTTAAAATGATGGGAACAGGACATCATAAGTGGAGGAACATCAATTGACAAATATGCTATTATCGATTCGTGGAGGTATGATTGTTTCATGGAAGCTCAAGCTGAATTTCTGCAGGTAAATGTTATATCTATATTTAACATATTTTATCTTATGAGCGAATTACTTAAATGATCATTAGATATTAAAATAGTGATGGATTTCAGGTGACCACAAGGAATTTGCAGGAGTGGGCTTTGAGTTCTGCTAGCCAATTTCAATCATCTAATTTTATCTTTAAAGCATCGAATACAAGTAAAATGATTCAAGAAAAACATGACATTCGGCAGAGAAAAATTACAAAATATGTCAGCCATAGAGAAATAGCAACATTAAGCAAGATACTAGAGGCAGCTGAAAAATTTTGTATGCAAATAAAAGCAATTTCAGGAAATTTTGAAAAGAAATTTATCATCAATACTGATTAGATGGGATGCCAGTATCAGTCTACATATGATAAAACTCTTGCTGAAAAGGCTTCAAAAGTACATTAGTCCAAATGCAAGACATGAATAAAGTGCTATCACGATGTCTGGTGAACTGTTACCATGTGTTCTTGTGTCTGCAAGAATCAACGGGATCATTTGGCCCACGGGTGCAAAAAACTATAAATACATTAATGGATAAATTTTTGAATGTTATTGTGACAAGCTCAAAATCAGGAAAACTTACTACACAGCTTTATACGTCATTTTTGCGGAAAGTTCTAAAACCATATGTAAAAAACGAGAAATTTTTACTTTTAATAGATTCCTGGGGAGCCCAAACGAACCCGATGATATATGATGAAATATTTTATGACGATGAAAATCTGCCAACGTGTACAGTCAAAATTATTCCACCAAAATGTACCGCTATCTGTCAACCTTGTGACATATATTTTCATCAACAAATTAAAAATTTAATTAAAAAACTCCAACATTGTTCGTATTTAATTCAAAACAAACGCGAAATAGCAACTCGGGAAGATATAATTAAAATCCATTCTATTGTACATCGTCAAGTATCAGCACTGATCTTTTCCGAGATGTTAAAGTATGCATGGTTCGCTTTGAGACTTTGTGACCAATGGAACATTTTTTTTTAATATTAATGAAGTTTGTTTTCCATCTGTAAAGTTAAAAACACCTTGCACATGTGGTAATATTTCTTTCATATGCTGTAGTAAATGCCGTTTAAATTTATGTTTTATATGTTTGTATGATAACTATCATCCTGCAACATGCATTATTTTAAAAGAATGCAATGAATAATAAATTTATAAAATAAAATTTTTATGTTTGTAATTTGTTATTATTTAACTATACAATAGATAAATGAATATAAGCAATTATATACTATATATATGAATCTTCAAGGAATTCTTCAGGTACAATTGAACTACTTCAGTAAATAATATAATTATAATTATTAAATAATTTATATATTAATATAGAAATTTAAAAAAAAAAACAACAAAACATGGAAATAAAAAGAAAAAAACATTTCTACAGAGCCTCGAACTGCAACCCAACTAGCCTACAGAAGCCCATGCTAACCCCTACGCCATCTCAGAGTATGTCAACAATGTTAAAATTATTGATAAATAAATTTTTAAGAAAACTTTAAATGCAATTTTTGTGTGAATGCTTGAGGGTTGCACTTTACTACTTTAAGATTTTATTGTGCCTATGATTCTCTACTAATGTACCAAGTTTGAAGAAAATCGGTGATGACAACGTCTGGCCCTCTCCTTGTAAGTAAAACAGAATCTAAACTAGCTTACAGGACCTTAAAATAAAATTTTATTTTATTTTAAGGTCCTGTAAGGATAGTTTAGATTCTGTTTTATTTTAATTTGGGATATAGTTGTCAATTTGGTTTATTCACTAAGTTGTTGACAAATTTGTGATGTATCCCAAATTATTTTCTATATGTATTAAAAATTTTACAGTTAATTTCTCAAATAAATATTGTATTGAATAAAGCAAAATACTGAATTAATATTTGTATAGTTTATTCTTTAATGACAATACAGTAGTACCTTGGTTAACGACGAGTGGTTGAAAGAAAAAACTGTCTTGGTTAACGATGCATGCTTTGGTTAACGACTCCTGATTATGTGAACTTCCGACAAACGTTAATTTTGTGCATATTGTGGAACTTCGGAACGAGATTAAAGACGTCATTATAACAAGTTTGAGAAATATCTATTAATTACAAAAATGGAACAAAATCCTAGTAGTTCAGCTTCACCTGAAGAAGTTCTTGAAGATCCACTCCATAGTGAACTAGCAAAAATGCGTTTGAAAGATGCATTTTCGTTTTGTGAAGATCTTCTATTAAAGAATGATCTCATCACACAGAAAAAATCATCAACGATTTCATCAGAAGCAAAAGTAATTGGAGAAGAGATATATCACTGCATTGTAGAAATGTTAGGAGAAAAAATATTAATAGATGAAGAACTTATTCTCTCTCACGAAGAAGACAAAGATAATTTATTCTATCGTGTGGAAGGTGATTTATCTGACTCTGATGATTATGAACCAACACCAAAGAAAATAAAAATCATAGAATATATTCCAATAGAAACAAAAATTAAAGTGTTGAAATGGATGATGGGAGCAGGACATCATAAGTGGAGGAACATCAATTGACAAATATGCTATTATCGATTCGTGGACATATGATCGTTTCATGGAAGCTCGAGCTGAATTTCTGCAAGTAAAATGTTATATCTATATTTAAAATATTTTATCTTATGAGCGAATTACTTAAATGATCATTAGATATTAAAAATGGTGATGGATTTCAGGTGACCACAAGGAATTTGCAGGAATGGGCTTTGAGTGCTGCAAACCAACTTCAATCATCTAATTTTATCTTTAAGGCATCAAATACATGGGTAAAATGATTCAAGAAAAAACATGACATTCGGCAGAGAAAAATTACAAAATATGTCAGCCATAGAGAAATAACAACATTAAGCAAGATATTAGAGGCAGTTGAAAAATTTTGTATGCAAATAAAAGCGATTTCAGGAAATTTTGAAAAGAAATTTATCATCAATACTGATCAGATGGGATGCCAGTATCAGTCTACATATGATAGAACTCTTGCTGGAAAAGGCTCCAAAAGTATATTAGTCCAAATGCGAGATATGAATAAAATGACTCATTCATATACAGCGCAATATGCTATCACGATGTCCGGAGAACTGTTACCACGTGTTTTTGTGTCTGCAAGAATCAACGGGATCGTTTGGCCCAAGGGTGCAAAAAACTATAAATATATTAATGGATAAATTTTCGAATGTTATTGTGACAAGCTCAAAATCAGGAAAACTTACTACACAGCTTTATATGTCATTTTTGCGGAAAGTTTTAAAACCATTTGTAAAAAACGAGAAATTTTTACTTTTAACAGATTCCTGGGGAGGCCAAATGAACCCGATGATATATGATGAAATATTTTATGACGATGAAAATCTGCCAACGTGTACAGTCAAAATTATTCCACCAAAATGTACTGCTATCTGTCAACCTTGTGCGTATATTTCCATTGACAAATTAAAAATTTAATTAAAAAACTCCAACATTGTTCGTATTTAATTCAAAACAAACGCGAAATAGCAACTCGGGAAGATATAATTAAAATCCATTCTATTATACATCATCAAGTATCAGCACCGATCTTTTCTGAGATGTTAAAGTATGCATGGTTCGCTTCGAGACTGTGACGAACGGAACATTTTTTTTAATATTAATGAAGTTTGTTTTCTATCTGATAAGTTAAAAACACCTTGCACATGTGGTAATATTTCTTTCATATGCTGTAGTAAATGCCGTTTAAATTTATGTTTTATATGTTTGTATGATAAGTATCATCCTGCAACATGCACTACTTCAAAAGAATGCAATGAATAATAAATTTATAAATAAAATTTTTATGCATGTAATTTATTATTATTTAACTATACAATAGATAAATAAATATAAGTAATTATATATTGTTATACTGTGTATATATTCTTCAGGTACAATTGAACTATTTCAGTAAATAATATATAAATATTGAATAATTTATATATTAATATAAACAGATAAAAAAACAGTAAAACATGGAAAGAAGAAAAAAAAGAACTTTACCACGCCTCGAACCACGCTCCTACTGTCCTGCAAATAGCTACACTAACCACTACGCCATTATGGGATATATCAATAGCGTTCAAATTGTTGATATATAAGTTGTTAAGAAAACTTTAAATGTGATTTTTGTGTGAATGCTTGAGAGTTGCACTTTACTACTTTAAGATTTTATTGTGCCTATGATCCTCTACTAATGTACCAAGTTTGAAGAAAATCGGTGATGACAACGTCTGGCCCTCTCTATGTAAGATCTAAAATCTTGTCATAAGGAGCAAATGCATAGGTAGTTAAGCACTTAAATTTGAGGCTGTATTCAACCATAAGGTCACATTCTTCTATGAGACCTGCAGTCTGTGGAGTGAGCAAGGATAGTTAATGAGACTTTTCCGGCAAAACGATACAGAGACTACATTTGGTAACAAACAACGTCCTTTATTAGAGAGAAAGAGAGAGTTTATATTGGTAACAATATTTTCGTCACTCAGTAGGAGTCCTTGAATAAGCACAAAAGCTCCGTGAAAATCGATTTTGTGGTTACAAATAAATTTTTGTGAATAGTCAAATATGTAAATACGGAATCTGCGAATAACGAGAATTGACTGTATATTCTTATATATCTGTATATTTGTTTGCATCTGTTTCTTTTAGAAATGACTTGCTGAACTAATTACTACAAATATATTATTGGAATAGTGTGAATCTTTGATTTCTATGCTATCAAAATCTTTTATTGTTGTTAATAACTAAAAATTAATAAAAAAAATTAAATTGCTATTTCTCTAAAGAGAAAATCTACAGGGAATGCTATGGTTATCAATGACTACTGTCAAATGAAACTATAATGCAAAGAAATTTTCTGTTTGTTAAAATATGCAAAGCTTTTTGTAACGTATGTACTGATACAGAGTATCAGCATTTATTTCTAAAATCTGGTTATGATAGTGTGTGAATGAGTCTCTTGAATGCAGTAAGGTTACCAATATCTGATTATTAAAAAAAAAAAAAACATTATTTGTGTGCAATATGTATATTATGTACAGGAAATCCCTCATTTATGTAGATGGATCCTTCAACTAAAATTTACATAAGTCAAAATATATAGTACAGGTAGGCCTCGATTAGCGCGAATAATTCGTTCCCCGAATTTCTCGCGCTAATCGAAATGGTAATGCTGGAATGGATTACCATCATTAACCAAGGTACCACTGTATTTTATTTGCTAAATTTTTTATTTTTTGTTTAAATTTGTTATAAAACAGTTTGTACATTGTCCCTGAAATTTTAAATCCTTAGCCTGCCATTTAATATACTTTATGGAGTAGATATCCCTGTACAATTTCAATAAAATGAAAATGTTTCAAAATTATCATCAATTGAAATTTCAAGCCTATTAGTGTTTTTCCACATGACATTACTAGTGTTTATCTGACCAAAGGATAATAGGGTTGGCAATTTAATGGTGAACAGAGGAGTTGAAAATATCACTCTCTTTTGGCACTACCATTTAGAAAGTGGAATTTGTAGTCCTTAACCTGGCAAATTTAACAATTCTACAATTAATAGTTAAATTGTAGAAATTTAACAGTTTCTATTAACTATTTCTATTGACTTTTTTAAAAATGAGATCTATGATTTTTATTAGAAATCATTATGATGATATGCACATAATTCAAACAACAGAATTTGTAAGATATAATTCATATTTTGTAACTAATTTCTTAATTTATAAGTTCTGCAAGGTAATTGACAGTAAGAAACTCATAGACAGATCACTATTTGAGTGTAATGAATTTCCTAATTTAAAAAATAATTTTAAACAGATTCTCCAATAATCTTATACTTTAGTACTTTGGTATCATTCAAAATAATTAACAACCAATTCTACATTTTCTTAAAATTATCTGCAACTAATTATAAAATATGTAAAATAAGGCATTTAAAACTTAAAATAACTCACAGATCAATAAACTGTACAAAAATTCATATTTATTGCATTTTAGATAAATTTATTGTTGTGGATGCTGCCATCTTGTAATATATGCCAACATTTTATGTAAACAAAACCAAAAACATCTTGATTTTCTAAATTTAGAACAAAAGTTTTATATAATATGATTTTAGGTATAATGTACATCAAGAAAGTGAATTTTATATTAAAATATGCAATTTTAGTAGACATTTTCATTGTTATAATATGATTGTACAAAGTTGTGGTTCAAAGGAGTCTAGTTTCAGTTGCAACCAACTATTTTTAAATAATTAGGCATGATCTTCAGTGAACTGCAATGATGATCCCTATAATAATTTACTATTTTTTATTTCATTTATGCCATAAAACATTCAGCAAGCTTCCTAAAAATTTAACTGTGATTTTTTGTTTTCTGTGCCCACAACAAAATATTCAGCAAACCCAACAAATTTTAACAACAAATACTCTAAGGCAGTGTGAACTGGCTGAATACCAGCACTGCCTTGAAGTATTTGTTAGAAGTAGGGAATCATAGCTCTACAATTAAGTTTTTGACATTACTGCAAAAAAATATTATGCAATGTTAATCAAGAAAAATTCTTAGTCCTTAAGAATGTGGGCACCTTGTATACAGAATATATTTGCATTATGATAAGTTACTAAAATATTAATTTTCATATTATGTATATCAGTGGTTCTCAGTTTGTGGTATACGTACATCATTGGTTATATACAAGACATGACTACTGGTACGTGTATAATATTGACTTCTTATTTATATACAAGGAATATTTTTGTTGGTGATATTGAAATTTCTGAATTTTGATTTTGGTGGTATGCATTTATGAAAAGGTTGAGAACTGCTGATATATATAATTATTTATTATCAATAATGTTATTAACATTACAATAAATTGTAACTGATGCAGCATTATTATAAGCATATTATATTAAATTATGACAATTTTTTAAATATTTTAGATGCTATAAATCTTTATTTAGAGTTGAATTTATATAAGTCTGAGTTTATTTTATTTATGTAAATTCAACTGTTTACATAAATGCTATATATTTATTTACATAAAAGAATATCTGCCTATTGTAATAAGGGCTCAAAAATATAAAATAAATATACCTTATAATGACTAATTTCAAACTGCATTCCACTACGGTTAGGGATAAAACGGTCACCTTGATTAGGAGTTTTATTTCTAGAAGGAGATTTTGATCTCGCTAATAAAAAGACAAATATATTTTTACTTTATATCAATTATATGATGATTATTTTATTCTGATATAGGAAATAACTTGGATAATACCTGGAGAATTAGAAGGAGTTTTCCCATTATTTCCAACAGCAACAGAATTATTTGATATATTGAGCGAATTATTAATACTAGATGTTGAATTTTCCAATGCTTTTCTTTGCCATTTTGGCAAAGGTCCTTGAGTATCCAGTTTTAATGATGATATTAATTCTTTTTCCAAATTATGATGAGACATTTCTAAAATTAAAAAAAAAAAAAACATTACCGGTATATTTTTCAGATTAAATATCAGATATATTTGGATTTCAATAAATCTATTATATTTTAATATATACTATTTTATATGATTTCTCGGATTATTTGAGAGAGATGTTTTCAATAAATATATGTAATGCTAAAACATTGGTGACAAAAAATTCCAGAAAGAACTAAAATTGCCTACTTTTCAAAAGTATTATTTATTTTGCATTTGGAGTCCATTGATTTGTGCTTCTAATTTTACAAGTATAGATGTCACTATGTGGCATCATGTTACCAAGATGATGATATCATCATGATATCACACATTGTTATGTCATTATGACATCATAAATTATTGGAGTTTGTGATGTCATCCACTATTATAACACAATGACATTATAGCAATTTGGCTTGTCCTAATTGGCTTATTGCAGCTGTATTTAAAATTTACAAAAAAGAAGCATAATTATTTTCTGATGATGGTTTCTAAATGTTTTCTGCCCAAAATTTATTTTAAAAGATTTTTATAAAAACTTATTTGATTAAATATTTTTTGGAAAATTAGTTCTCTCCGTCTTTCATTATAATCTAGGTCAGCGCTTCTCAAACTTTTTTCATTCGACCCCATTTTTCATTATGAGATTTTTCGTGACCCCAGGTATTAAATATGAAATAAAACATACAAGTACATAAATCATTTACACACTTATTAAGATGAACACAATCAACCAACTACACTGAAAATTAATATGTTGTCATATGTTAAATATTGGGCATTTGTGAAATTACATATAAACTGAAATTCAAGTGTTTGAATTTAATTTTTGTGATCCCATTTGGGGTTGCAACCCATAGTTTGAGAAGCACTGATCTAGATTATTATATTCATGTTGTTCCCATTATATGTCCAATAATTAACTTTATTTGAAATTTTTTGTAAAAATTAATTTTTTATAGAATGAACTATTAAATCTTAAAATTTTAAAAATATTCTAGATATCAAAATATTGCTTAAGTCTATTAAAATGGAAAATATTTTTTATTAATTGTTGATTTTTTACTTGATTTTCACAGTATTTTTGTCAAAAATGGAAAATACTAATATAAAAAAAGATTCACTATTAAAAGGGGCACAACATTTTTTATTCTTTTATTGCAGCCACTCCTTTCCTGCCAAGATTACTACATCCTACAAAATGTGATATTGGGTATGATGTAAAAGTACACCATCTAGGGTCCAATTAAAAAAAAAAAAATAAAGAATATTATAGCTGTTTGAGGAGAGTCAATTACGCACGCACGCACGCGCACACACACACACACACACACACACGCACACGCTTCAAAAGTTATAAAATATTAAAATAAAAATTACTGAAATGAAAAAAAAACATGTCAATAAATATAAATTATTAATAAAATTTTATTGAAATATTGTCATTATATGTAAATTTTGAATTACATATCTTAATTAATATTCATTAATCAAAATTTGCATATAAATTAACTTATTTTTTTAAAGATATGGTCTGATTTTGCTTATTCATGGCTTGTTTTATTCAGGAGGCAGCCACTATCCAAAAATAGCAATTATTTCATTGAATGGCTAAATCGTCATATATAAAAGAATTTTTTTTGGAAATTTCATATACAAAACAAAAACTTCTGAAAGAAAAGTAAACAATAATTTGAAAAAATACACACATTGTTAGAGAATAAAAAACATAAATGGTAAAAATTTCAAAAGATTTTGATGAAAATTAAGCAAAATATGATAATTTTCTTGAATATTAATTAGACTTAACAAGCTGGCTAATTATATAATTATCATTTTTATTATTATTATTCTCATTAAAATGAATATTTAAATAATAAAGTAAATTGAGGAGGCAAATTACTGATGCCAACTTGAAATTGTGTCTTATTTTGTGTGACTTTTTTCTTCATTTAATAAAGATAAAATTAATATTACAGGCAAACCTGTGTTAGGTGGCCACTTCGAGCGGTTGAGATTGTGGCCACCAAGCATAAGTTGGTCACCAGACACAGGTTAGCTATAAATTTCTTTAAGTATCAAAGTTTAAAATACAAAGCTTTCAACACAGTTTCACATTATTAATTAAATCTAAGATAAGAATTCACTAATTAATGTCTGTTTTTTGGAATTTTTCACTTTATAAGGCTCAGCTGATAGAACATCTAACAAATTAGCAGAATACTCAATAAATTCAATAGACCTAAGTTTTATCAGCGTAACTTCCTATCTTGGCCCAAAGTCCGTTCGAACTCTTCAATGATCTGTAGTTTTCTTTTCGAGATGTTTTGGATTTGGCCTTTTCAGTATCCAAATTCTTTCGCTAATTCACACAAACCGATATTAGTTTTTGATTCTTTGGCTTTAATTAGTTTATACTGCTGTTCCAGATCAGTGAAGTTGGGTTTGTTCTTGTTTGCTGACATCACGAAGCAGTCTGCTCGCATTAAAATGCTTGTTTTGTAGTTATATTGAAATAAAAATTTGCTTAATAGTTTAATTGCACTTATTGAATAGCGGATCTAAAATCGAAACCAGAATTGCCAGATGACAAAAATTTTTATTGCCTAACAACCATGAAACTATAATCAAAACTAATTCAAAATTATGGAGAAAACAGAAAATGAAATATTAATTTCAAATTCTAATTATTGTTATAATACAGATTAATAATCAATTTTCAGTACTGTACAGGTAATATATATTTTATTATTTTTACAATTTTTAATATTTATTTAATATATTTTATACTTGAAAATAATAATTAATTTTATTTATAAAATAAATACAGTATTTTCAAATGTGAATCACTTAATGACATATTTATAACAATTTTAACAGAAATACTAAAAAATATTATTTAAAAATAATTTATATACAGTGTAGTATTCTAAAACACACTACAAAATTAGCCCAATAGAACGTGAAAATTGCTCAGCTGGCATTTTTGATCAAAACATGATTTGCTGGCCACCTAATAGATGTTGCACACAACGTCCAGAAATTAAATATCAGTGGCCATGGCCACGGAACACAGACGGGCATTTTACAGTTTAAAAAACCCGCAATATGCACGGGCGGATATTAGGCTCAACTCACACGTACCACAACAGAACCACGCCACAACACAAAACGGTGGTTGTATTGTAGTCGAAATCAGCCACTCGCAAACTGCAAGCTGTGGTCGGTTGCAGTCCGTATCGACCACAACGTGTAGTGGATACGGACTTCAACTGGCCACAGATTGTTATCGTTATAGTTAGTCTATGGATTTCAAACATGAAAGATATTAACATTGAATAATTCCTCTTTCAAAATGGGTATGGAGAAGGAATTATTGTTATCCAATTGTAAATATATCTACGCAGTCGATAACAGACTGCGCATATATATGCGCAGTTCGTTATCAACGGTTATCGGTTGGCGGCTAGTGCTTGGGAAGTGGTTGGCTAAGCGCGACCACTGACGACCACAATTTTGTGGATGATATCGGCCACGTGTTGCGGCAGCAGTTGAAACCGACTTCAGTTAGTGGTCCGTCTGAGTTAGATTATGCATTTCTATATAAATATAATTATAATTCACAACTGTCCACAAGTAACCACGTTTTGTGGTTGTGGCGTGGTTCTGTTGTGTATGTGTATGTTGAGTCTTAAGGTGGCCACGATTTGCAGGTTGGCCACCTAACTCAGGTGGTCATCAGCACAGGTTTTCCCGTATAACTTATTACTTTAATTTTCCTTATTTGTAAAAATATGTTTATGGCTCTCGAATAATTTTTAAATTGTTGTGAGGGACAGGTTTGGTTCTTCCATCTCAAAAGTTTGCCGACCCCTGATCTAGAATACGACAATAAGAATTTAGTTAAGTAATTTTTTAATGCAATCATATATAGGTCCTATTATACGGCAAACTGTTTAGTGTTGTCTTGTCATAAGAAAAATAATTAATCTGCTATTGTTATATATGGATATTAATAGAAATAATACCCTTGTAAGATAAATTTTTTATATTTATCGAAGTAAAAAATGATTAAGTACAAAAATAAGGCAGACCATGTGGAGAATACTGTAACTAAACATTGGTTCCCACTAGCACAGAACCGCAGCGAAAAATATGCGTGTGACAAAAGCAGTGCGATTTTGATATCATACCACAATGTAAAAACAGTTATCCAATCTAGATGATAGCTAAAATTTATCAAGGAATGAAAGTCCACCAGTGAAATTTATGAATTTTGTGACGTTGAATTGTTGGCAACCTGACTAAGTCTAAATGGCAGGATTCTCTATCATTAGATCTCATCTCCTTAAATCAAATTTGCATAGAAACCTTGTTCGAATCTCTTCTTATAAAATAAAGTCTTCGATCCAACATTTTCTATTCCTCAATTTTGTGTTTCCTCATTTACTGCAGCTGTTATCATCATTTCGTAAACAATGAGTGCCATTAGTTATGTAGAGTCAATTTGTTTTACACAAAATGAATCATTGGAATGGCACTAAGAATCTTGGGGAAAGCATAGCTTACCAGGACTGTGGGGACCAGCAAGCCCAATTGCCTTGTGGCAGTTTTGACTGTTCCACTTTCCATGGCAGAGAGTTGAGACCAATCTAACTTTTTCAGCTCAATTTCATTCTCGCAATGTTCTGGTATTATCTAGCAATCAAACTTTTGTTTACTATTTCAATATACTGTATTATTACTGTATTTTTAATATACTGTATTTTTATATAATTATAATTATACTGTATTTTTAATATACTGTATTAATTTATTTTTTAAAATATTTAGAAGATTGAATTTGATGGTATTATTTTTATTTTCATTTGCCAAATCGATTAATTCCCTCAGTAACACAAAAATTGTAATAATAATAATGTTTACGCCAAAGATATACAGTGATACCTCGGTTCACGAACACAATCCGTTCCTTGATCCTGTATGTGATCCGAAAAGTTCGTAATCCGAATCAATTTTTCCCATTGCAATTAATGTAAATCTAAATAATACGTTTTTTGTTCTAGAAAAAAATTTTAACATGTTATGACTTTATGTGTAGAAATAATACAGAAAGGAAATAAATATAACAGTAATATTAGAAGAAAGCATGTTTAACACCATCTTCACTAACACTTTTAACTTTTTTGGGAGCCATAATAAGGGATAAATTTAATTAAATAAAGAAAAAAACTAAAATATCAACACTTGTTGGAACTTTACTGTACCTATGTGAGCTAGGCGAATTGGATTGCTGCTGGGGGCGAGGCTGTGCATAGGGTTTTGTGCGCCGCGAGTCACATGTGCTCCATGCACTCAATGCGTATGTCTTCGTAAACCGAAGCATCGTTCGTAAAGCGAAGCAAAATTTGTTCACAAATGGTGTTTGTAGACAGATTTGTTCGTGAACCGAGATGTTCGTGATCCGAGGTACCACTGTATACTGTCTTATGCATTTTATATTTCGTTAGATAAAAGCTACACCTATAATAATACATTCTACAATGTTTATTTGAATTTATGTTTTAAAGGGAATTTTAAAAAACAATATATATTATTTTATCAATTTTTTGTTTTGTGGAGTTAATTGATTTAAGAAGTGAGCAACTCAATTGAGGGTTCTGTGCTGCTCTTAGCAAAACTGTCACTCTAACCAGGGATGCACAGACTGCGGCCCTCTGTTATTTTAACAAGTCACACAATCAACAAAATATTATTTGTAGTTTTGAACAATGCATTTTCAAATAATTTTCTGACGTGAAATTATTTTTACAGTGGTTCGATGATAATGTTTTTAACCAAAAGAAAAAATAATCATATTTGTAATAATAAACTTGTTTTTAATTTTTTACTGTATTTGTGTGTGTGAAATAGGTAATTTAAGAAAATTGTACATGCACACAACGTAGTACAATGGTGCCTCACAATTCGTCAGTCTCAATTTGACAGTTGGGTTTCGCAGGATGGCGCATGCATGTACATGGAATTGTGTGATGTCATTTGTTATTTGCCAGTTCTTCTTGGGCTGCTTTGGTATTTGCCATGTTATTGCTTTTAATTTTCAATCCTGCAATTTTCAAAAAATAAAAAATTTATGCATCTGTAGTTATTATTATTTTCTTGAGTGAAATTTTGGGATAGGTTCATAGAGAAGTGAAGAGGAATAATTCAGGAAAGAAGAAAACTTTATTGAGCATAGAAAATGTGCAGAAAGGTAGAACAATTACAAATGTAGCTCGAAAGTATGGTGTTCCTAGGACAATTTGGCAACGTTTTGCAACAGAGAGATTATGTGTGCTAGGATGTCTGCTGGAGCAATGAAGATTTCTGACAAGAATAGATCTTTAATCAACGAAGAGATGGAAAAGTTTCTACTCACTTGAATTAGATTAAGATAGATCCAATAACTCAGGCAATGATCTATGAGAAGGCTAGGCTAATTTTCAAAGAATTGCTGAAAAAACTCCAGGATGTATCTCAGATCAAACTGAGGAATGTAAAGCAAGTCAAGCCTGGTTTCACAGATTCAAAGGTAAAACAGGATAAATAAGATTTTTAATCCAACATCGAAGGGTTAATACATTGAATGTATTATGTATAAAATAGTACATTTTGTAATTTAGTGTGTTATACAATAAAATACATATAATCTACTCACTTGAATTAGATTAAGATAGATCCAATAACTCAGGCAATGATCTATGAGAAGGCTAGGCTAATTTTCAAAGAATTGCTGAAAAAACTCCAGGATGTATCTCAGATCAAACTGAGGAATGTAAAGCAAGTCAAGCCTGGTTTCACAGATTCAAAGGTAAAACAGGATAAATAAGATTTTTAATCCAACATCGAAGGGTTAATACATTGAATGTATTATGTATAAAATAGTACATTTTGTAATTTAGTGTGTTATACAATAAAATACATATAGTAAAAGTAAATAATATATTGTATGTCTCTCACTCACTAGTTAGGGAAGTGAGATGGGGTCTGACAACAAATTAATCTATTTTCCATAGTCTTATATGGGAAATATTGTCAGGAGTCCAACAATGAATTAATCTATTTTCCATAGTCTTATATGGGAAATATTGTCCCGCAAGTCGACAATTTCTCAATTCGCCATTACTTCGGCGACGGATTAGTGTCGAATTGCGAATTTCTCAATTCGGCAACAGATTAGTGTCGAATTGCGAGGCACCACTGTATTGCCACTTAACTAATGAAAATTTAAAATCAATCTTGCATTTGGCTATTACATATGTCAAACTAACATTAAAAAATATTGTTAAATCAATGCAATAGCACTTATCCAATTAAAAATTTTTTGTTTACTTTTGATTATGTTGCTCACTCATCTACCATAATATATACCGTGAGTTTTTCTTGAAACCGAACACACTGAATTTTGGCATCGAGCCAATTTGGATGCATCTATCACATCAGGAATCGCTCGCTATGAAAATTTATTTTATATTTTTAATTCGAACATTTTTTAAAATGTTCGAATTGCGGCACGTCTGCGTTTCTACGCTGTCGCTATAGCAACAACAGAATTTCTGTTTGCTGCACATTTTTTCATGTAAATTTTCAGCGATTTATTTTCAAATGTGTAATTACTCCAGCATTAAAATCCGATAATCTTGTGTGTTAAATCGTTTTT
This sequence comes from Olivierus martensii, assembly GCA_000484575.1. Classification (NCBI taxonomy): domain Eukaryota; kingdom Metazoa; phylum Arthropoda; class Arachnida; order Scorpiones; family Buthidae; genus Olivierus; species Olivierus martensii. The sequence goes on from AYEL01063615.1 coordinate 20,010, forward strand.
TGTTTCTTGGATGCAATAATAAATAAATATCGTTAGAATTAAAAATATAAAATAAATTTTCGTAGCGAACGATTCCTGACGTGATAGATGCATCAGAATTGGCTCGATGCCAAAAATCAGAGTGTTCGGTTTCAAGAAAAAC